>CAUEEP010000490.1:0-10449 GCA_958450365.1 Mesorhabditis belari | reverse complement strand
TGAAAACATAGTTTTAATTCCTAGAAGGTGGCTAGAATGCACCGAAATTGCGCATGCCGTGGCGACCTGCTGTTTTCTCTTGATTTTTCCACGTGAGCAAATGAAAAACTTTTTCAAAGGCTTTTAATTTTAATTTAGGCGTGATTGAGCAGAAATTGGAGCATTTCTTGCCAAAAATAGCACAATGTGACCAGGAAAATTTCTGAGTCACTTGTAAGCTTCATCGAAAAGGCGTCAAAAGGATCTCAAAAACGGGATTAATGAGAGAAATGTGGAGTGGGGCAAAAGACTATTTTTGCAAAAAATATGTTTAGTTTCGGGGTCATTTTTTTGCTTTCAAAAATTCAAGTTATTGAACCTTTAAAAATAAAAAACAAAAGAGAGTTAAAAGCCGGAAAGAGAGTTGGGGGAGCGGGCATCTGGTGATCGCAACAAGCGTAACAGGCAATACCAAAAACGCGTATCATCACTTGGAAGGTTGTTGATATGAAGCAGCAAAAGAATTTTTAAAGGAGAGTGCCAATGGGAGTCGGCTCAAAGGTGAAGTTGAATATCCCGGCGAACGCAAACAGCCACCACGTTAAAGAAAAGTGCTACGATGTGGCAACGAAATTGGTTTTGTTGCAAAGATGGTACGATGCTTGATCTGGGCCAGCCGCCGCATCTATAAGATCGATCTGGAACGCCCGTAGCGTTCTTACACTCAAACGTAAGAAATCGAGTCGAGAAAGTCCACGGAAAGCCCAAGAGACTCCTGGCACGGAGCTGGACGCCGTTGAACTCGGAGGAGATTGATATCGGTTTGCAGTTTGAATGGATACGGGATCGTCGAGCCGAGAACAAACGAGTGACACGCCGCACATCCGCAGGCGAAATGCGATCGCCGTTAAACTTGCTCACGGTGGCAGTGCTATTCGATGCGAAAAATGTCCTGAATTCAAATTTGAAAGAATTTTTCGAATCCGTTCGACAGATTTTTTTAAATCGAAAAAATCGTGAAAAAATCGCTATTTTTCCATATAAAACCAAAATGGCCTCTTTTACAGGCTGGTTCTCATGAAAAGGAAATTTTGGTGAGTCATATACCAAACTTTATGCTCAAGGGTCTTGGGCACATTTTGACACCAAAACGAGATCTAATTGGGTGAATTTGTGAAAAAGTTGATGCCTTTTTGAACGTAAAAGTAGCGTTTTTTCACTTGCGCGCTAAAGCGTGGGTAAACTACTGTAACCATTACAAAAAACAAAATTATAAAACAAACAAATGTGTTTTCAATTCCTTCCAATTCTTTTTGTTTTCTTTCAATTCAATTCAATCCTTCAATCAAAATTTTGCCTTTTTATCGCCACATATTCTGATTTCAACGAATGATTTGTGTTTACAGGTAGAAGGCGTCAGTCGATAACAGGCACGTCAAAAAACAGCTCGCTCACATTCACAAATGAGGATTTTATTAGGTTATGTTTTTACAGTATTTATAGTTTAAGCGTGCAAATTTAGATATGTTTGGTCAAATGTTTCTAAATATGCCTCGAAAAGATGTTAGCTATTGCAGGTTGGTTGGCTTTTTTGTATTTTGGCTGATATTTACGTCTAACTCTTTATTTTAAATTTAACAGTAACTGTGATCTTATAAGCACTAATAAAAACAAGGCAATAACCATAAAATTTTAAATAACATTTAAGATAGAAAAACCCGCATCGAATAGCAGAACATTGATGGAATGTGTTTGAGCAGCATGACGTAAAATGTCTGTTTTATTTCCTCGCTTGATTCTTTTTACTATAATTGTACAAAAAAATTGAATGTAGCGATTCTAGGCCCTCTTCTGCTAAGTTTCCTTAACATTCATTGTCTTCCCAGAAACTCTTTCAGGTGATTTATGACTACAAGGGATTTGACTGAACGCGTTCCAATTTCTAGGGCTTCCATGGAAGTTAGCAAATCTCCGCTTTCTTCGATAATATTTTTGCGCTCATCGGGCAGCAATTTTGGCTTGGTTGTAGTGGAAACCTCGCAAAATTTGTTGAATTGATCCAAACAACTACATAGAAATCTGTATCTACGTGACGTGTACAACTTTCGATATTCGGCGCGATGTAGACAAAGCTTTTTCAGCTTAGGACTATCAGGTCATCGACTTTGAAGGACTTCGAAACCAAGTCGAGTTGACAGATCTTCAAAATTTTTCTTAGCTGTCGCATTGTTATCCATCTCGTCTTTCATAGCTTTAAAAATCAAGTTCCCAAAACCAAGTTTCAGGATGTAGAATCGGTGGCACACAATTGTCTAGGGCTCAATTTTCCAAACGTATAAGCGAAGCACTCCTTTCGACTGTCAGAATCGGGAGCAACAAGACAGGCATCCAATGACTTCAAGGTTCTTTTGGAATAGGTATTTCGATCGAGAGGATACTTCTGTCCAGGTACTTTTCTCTTCTTATCTGCTCGAAATTGTACCAAACACATGGGAATGATGAAGCGTTTGAAAGGCTATATGCTGATGCTAAAAAAATCTCTAAATCTCCACCTAAAAAATCTGCAAACCTAGTGGCAAAATTCGTCAAGTAAATTGTATTAAGTTTTTGCAAGTTTTGGTTGTTGTCATATCCGAACCAAACAGCTGTAATAACCTGATTGTAGCAGGATTGTGGTTTTTCAGCTTTGTCCCGGGAGCATCAAAGTCAACTTTGTTGTATCAGCTCCCTTTGTCACACATTAGCACTATCCTTTCTTTTCACTGTCTTCTACGCGAGAAAGCCTGAATTGAACAGCTTGAAGCACATTATCCTCCTTAATTTGATAATCCCTCCAGTGAACACATATTCAACGTTAGACCGAAAGCCCTTCTTTAACTCTTGCAGACGATACCAAATGGAAAATTCCTGTGGCCTTTCCATATGCTCTGTGTGTATCTCTCGTCACTTTAGATTTAGCAAAAGTGTCAACTGTTTGAATTGGAGAAATAGGCGATATGATTGCCAGACCATGCTACGAAGACAGATTTCTTGGAAATATCGTTTACGAATGTTGTTGGTGATATGGAAGAGGTAAAGCTTGTCGAGCATGAGCTGATCGCTTCATTTGTTGCTTGAGAGTCTTGACCACTCTCACTTTTCGCATTTTCCCGTTGAACTTTCGATGCTCGCTGATATCCTGATTCGATAGGGCTTCTTTCCCCATTTTACGTTTCTATTGATTTGAGGCATTTCTCTACCTGTAAAATACAAATCATTAGTTAGAAAACAAAATTATGTAAACAATAAAAAAGAGCAAAAGTTTTGATCAGAAGTGAAGAAATTGAAAACAGAATGTTTGTTTTTATAATTTGGTTTTTTTTGTAATGGTTACGGTAGTTTACCCACGCTTTAGCGCGCAGAAAGTTGAAAAACGCTACTTTTGCGCCTTAAAAGGCATCAACCTTCACAAATTCACCCAATTGATCTCGTTTTGGTGTCAAAATGCGCACAAGACCCTTGAGCATAAAGTTTGGTATATGACGCTCACCAAAATTTCCTTTTCGCCGAGAACCAGCCTGTAAAAGAGAGGCCATTTTGGCGTTTATATGGAAAAATAAGCGATTGCTCGATTTTTCGATTTAAAAAATCGGTCAGACGGATTCGAAAAATTCTTCCAAATTTGAATTCAGACACTTTTTCGCATCGAATAGCACTCTACCGTGAGCAAGCTTTAACGGCGATCGGATTTTTCGCCTTATTTCGCGCGGACGTGCGCCGGATTGACCTGGAATGAAGCGGCCAATCGAGTCGAAAAAGCTGAAATTTCTTTCAAAAGAAGCCATGGCTGGATGGAGTCGTTCTTGAGGCGCCACCAACTTTCTTTGAGGGCACCAACAACAACTTCGGCAAAAGCCGTACGAGCGAATTTGAGAAGGCCATCGTCGAGCACATACTGAGGCTGAAAAAGACAATCGAGGAAGGTGCGATTACAAGCACATTCTTGCTTGCGATGAGACGGTAAGGTTTGGCTGGATGCTTCGACGAACAAGTGTATCGGAAGCGGTTGAGCCAAAGAAGTTGGTGTTCTCAGCCGCGGCTACGACAAGATGAATATATCCGTGATGCTCATTGCTTGTTCCGATGGGAAAAAGTTGCGCCCTTTTGTCGTGGTGCCTCGAAAAACGATGAACAAAAAAATAGACAAAGTTCCAATCGAAGTTATTGCTCTGTTGGAAAGAGAAGAAAAGCAAGTGCTTTGATGAAGAGATCACGGCTAAATACTTGCAACGCTCTTCGGTGGACTGGGATCTTTAATAAAAGGAACGATCACTACTTGCTTGGGATCAACACCCTGCCAAAAGTGAATCGATAAAGGAATGTCTAGGAGAAGTTGAAGATGGATTGTGCTCATGTTCCTGGTGGCACGACAAAATAGCTTCAGCCAGCCGACATTTCATGGAATGCCCCATTCAAGGCCTACATTAGCCAGCAATACGAGGATTGGATCTTGATATCGGCTCCCGATTTGATGCGATCACGAAAAGACGGCACCGGCGGCGGGAGCCCCAAGCTTCCATCAATGGAAACCTGCTTGGGTTGGATTCTGGAAGCGTGGGGGCGAATTACCGAAGACATGATTTGAGAATCATTCAAGGCTTTTGAGATCGGCTGATTTGATGATTGATTAATTGTTTCAAGGCGGATGGGCCGATTCCTTCAGGATTGCGGGTTCGATTTATTAATTCCCAATTATTGTAATTATCGATTTAATCGGACTCAATTATCTTTAATTATACTTTTGGTAACTCTGAATAGTGGTGCAAAATAGTATAGAGGGGAGGGAAAAAATAGTACCCCATGGGGTCCAAATTACAGTATTTACGGTAATTTCAATTTAGCAATAAAAACAAACTAAACCGTAAAATAACAATAAGGGGTAAAAAAATTGAAGCGTAAAAAATGAAATGAAAAAACGAAAAAAAATAAAACATTTTATGGGAGAAATGTATAGCGATAAAACCGAATAGATAGCGTGGATAGCCAAGCAGAAGCGGTGGCCGCAGGGGACTTAGGACCTGCCTGTTTACGCCTTAAAATGTCTAATAGCTACCGATTTAGACTGGGAAACATCACAGGAACGGTGAGACGTTTGATTTTAGCATCCGCATGTCGTTTTTCAAATTATTCTTGATGATGCAACAGTTGGAGGGCAACATGGTGAGCAGAAGTTTTTCGGAGAATCCCCTAAAAATGTAATTCGAAAAGAAAACCATAAAAGATAACCTTTAAACGCGAATTTGTAGGATTTTGCGAAACTCGCTTCCCAGTTGTAAGCTGCTGACCACGCGCTGATAGACGTTCCGGTCTCGCGATCGGATAGGGGGAGCGATGAGGATATTTCCGACGCTTTGACCGATGTAGTTATCGGGAAAGTATGCATAAAAATCTAAATTTCATTAATTTTGAAAGTATTGAATCCACACGCCGTGTAATTTTTGATTAAGGTCTGGAGAAAACTGTTTGAAGACTCCAATTAACCAGATCGTAGAAGATCTGCTCGACTTCGTCGGGTGGGACAAAACAAAGAGACATTAACCCTTTCACCATAAGTTTTGTCGAAGATTCTTTATAAAGATTCACTACGCCCTTAGCCTAAAAATAATAACATTTAAAATAACAACATCTAAAGCCAATTACTTTTTTTATTTCTTTTTATTTCCTATTACCCAGCATCATTCGCTCTGGCGCAACAACGCCCAAATTAAGTAGATAACGAAATACGGCTTCGTAATCCGTCTTTGCTTTCACAAAGAAAAGCATAGCAGCAAGGCGTAAATAAATGTTGATCATAAATTTTAAATCGCATTCAAATAAATCGATCCCAATTAGTTTTTTGCAGTATTTTGTGAGAGCTTTAAGAAGATATTCTTAGATTTTTGATTTAGCTCTAAATAGAATTTTCGAGCCAATTTTCATACTAAGAGGGTAAGGTCCTTCTTCTCAGATTTTGTCAAGGTTTAAAAGTGCTAGCAGCCTTCATTTCTACCAGGACAAAATTAATAAATAAGTAATAGACGATCAATGCCATTATAATTGGAACCGTTTTCAATGGGATCCATTCATTCTTGAAATACAGATTTTTAAAAATCATGCTCAAATAAGGTTTTTCGATCATAAAACCTTTAGTTTAAAGGATATCGAAAAGCTAAATGGTCATTTTAATAACCTTTTTAAAAAATGCTACATGAAACTATTTGTGGTCAATATATCTAGATGTGATCTATGGACTAAGTGAACACTGGTCGGCCAAGACTTTTTTGACGGCTGTATAAAAGCCTGGAAAGTAAAGAAGAAAACGTTACCTCTCGATTGACTGCTTCTCGTTGTGTGCTCGTTGTCGTTGATTCTCGAGTTATGCCCGAACTTAAACAAAAAAATGTGTCAGCTGTAAAGATATTGTAGAGGAATAAGTAAAAAAAAATAAAAACACCCTCTTTAGGAGTATTTATCAACAGTTCTCACTAATCATTGATTTCTAGTCAAAAATGTGACAGTCAGCTTTGTATAGCCTCCTAACTTTTCGAAATTTGAATCGGGGTTTGAAAAGGAAACCTGGAGAAAGTAAATCAACGAGAAGTAGTTCTGCATCTCGATCACTTTCTTCGACACAGATTTATTTTCGAGAAGCTCTTTTCGAGCTTTTGAGATGAGGTGATTTAAGAATAGAAACGTTACAAGAGCCACCGAGAAAAATGGGGCCGCGAAAGCGATCCTAACGTAGATTATGGGTCTATTTCGGAACATGAGAAGACGTGGCCTATGCGAGAAATCTTTCGAGATCGATGTGTCGAAGTAATCTCAAAGACAATATCTTCTACAGCTTGTTAGCTTGTCATATACCTGTCATAAACCATACCTGACATTCTAAAAAGCTCCCAACGCGAATCTCTCTCGAGGCCAACTGGTGAAGACCACGCTGACTAACGCGAAAACTCAGCGACCCATGATTGCAATGGCTTTCTTGTACAGAAACCCGGACTAGCTTGAAATGTGGAATGATAAACTGAAATTCGGAGATGCTTAGATACGCTTAATTGCATTGTGAGCCTTTGTGAAGTAGTTGACAGCGAACGGGTTCCAATGATAACGACAGTAGGCTTATTGCCATCAGCTAAACCCCGGATTTTGGGGAAGAATAGTTGACTCTTCGATGGAATTCGAACATTTTGAATGGAGATTCATGGTTGAGATGGAAATCTGCCTCAACAAATATGCTTTATTCGGCACTTTATTCGCAAAATAGATCAAAATAATTAGGGTTTGAATCAATTGCTAAACAAATTAAATTCTCTTTAAAACCCCAATCAACTCACCTTGACTTCACCATCGAATCTGCGCAAATGAGGCAAGTAATTCTCAGCAGATGACTCAAACTTGGACTTAATTTTTTTCTTGTAAAGAAACCCGACTAGTTTGAAATGCGGACATGCTTGTGATGGCTGATTAATTGTACGGGAGCCTCAAATAGCTGACAGCTGATTTGTTTCAACGATAACGATCAGTAAGCTTATTGCCATCAGCTAAAGTCGGATTTTAGGAAGAATAGTTGACTCTTCGTTGGAATTCGAACATTTTGAATGAAGATTTATGGTTGAGATGGAAATCTGGAAATCATATTTATGCTTTATTCGGCACTTTATTCGCAAAATACATCAAAATAATTATCAATTAGGAAGTTTTCCATATAATCTGTTTTCTGGATTTAGAAACATCAGGTCTCGTTGAGGGTTTGAATCAATTTCTAAACAAATTAAATTAAATTCTTTTAAAACCCCAATCAACTCACCCTGATTTTAGCATCGAATTTGCGCAAATGAGGCAAGGACTTCTCAGCAGATGACTCAAACTTGGACTTAATTTTTCTAAACCACAAATGTTTCGTTTCGAAATCTGGAAACTTACGTGAACGACTCGTGTTTCTCCTGTAAATCGGCAAAAGTTGATGCGTCCTTGAGAGTTTCCTCTTTCGAAAGCAATTTCTAAAGAAATATCGACTTCAATTGGTTTTATTTGATAAAAATGCCGTTTCAAAGATGTCAATGCCCTCGAGAAGTCCCTTGTTTAGTTCAGGAACCAAATCCTTGTACGTTTTGATGACATTTCTTGACTCTTGTTGAAGTGCCGTCAACGTCTGATCAGCCTAAACACAGAAATTAATATGGTACGCCTTTCAATTCCAAACTAACAAAACTAATAACAATATGCAAAAGCTACCTGCTTTTCCAATAATGGCTTCATGCGAACGATGTTTTTTGTAAGCACAAGCGCCACAAATCTGTAAATACAAAAGGGCTTAATCAATATTAACAATAGCTTACTTCAAAACCACATTCACCGCAAGAAAACATTTCGTCGACAATACCCTAAAAAATCTCCATAGAAATCAAGTTAAGTAAGCATACCATTTTGTGACATTCACTGCAACTACGATCTTCGGAACTCGTTAAAGCATTCATTACAGCATTCAGCGAAGCTTTCAGCGCAGCTTTCATTTTTGGGTCATCCATCTGTTTCATCTGCCTAGTCATTTCGGGCAGCCCATTTAGAAAGTCTAAAGAAAAATTGGTGAATGTAAAGAGAATTCATCTACCATGAAATCGATCTTTCCGTTCCCCGCCAGCATTGGACAGGCCATATGTCTTTGTACAAGGTGCACAAGTTGGACATTTGCTTTCAGAATAATAAGGGGTCTGTCGTGGAGATCGAGCTTGATAAACAACTCGAACAACTAAAAGATCGGCAAATCAAACTAAAACCACTTTATTTACGCTTTAAAATCTAGGCTATTTCGAAATCCATAACTGAAAAGCCAAAACTTACACGGTTGCTTGCAGACAATGCAGTTGAGCGATTCAAACACCCTCATTTCCTAAAAAGAAAGCATTAGAATCATTGAACAATCAACAAGAAAAAATGAACGCAAGAAAGAAATCGAATTGGGAGTTTGTGTGTTGAGGGTGGTAAAAATGAAAGAATATTTTTAACTCTACCTAAACTTTTAACGAACTTTTAGATGCTTGGGAGCAAAAGCTGTGTTTTTCCAAAATAATATAAACATGGGTCTTTCTGAAAACTTTTTGAAAGCGACTGCTCGAAAGTTAACCGCCTTCTTTCCCTTTTCATATTTGATTGAATATGTTGAGATTAAAGTCTAAACCATAAGATATTCAGAGAACAGATACCGTAA
Organism: Mesorhabditis belari; assembly: GCA_958450365.1. Lineage (NCBI taxonomy): Eukaryota > Metazoa > Nematoda > Chromadorea > Rhabditida > Rhabditidae > Mesorhabditis > Mesorhabditis belari. The sequence continues at coordinate 1,241 of CAUEEP010000490.1, read as the reverse complement.
AAGCTCTAATAGAAGAACCCCCTATAGGAGCGTCGCGTAGTCTAAGTTTACTCTCAAACAAACGCTCATATCTCGACACCAGTACGTTTGTTTCTGCGCGCTTGGGTATCAAATTAACAATATAACACATATTTTTAGCATTAACCAGCGCTTTAGAACAATATGATTGAAAAATGATGAAAATCGGTTTTTTTGTCACTTTTGTCTTGCAAAAAATCACCCATCCTCTCTACTTTAATTTGATACCCAAGCGCGCAGAAACAAACGTACTGGCGTCGAGATATGAGCGTTTATTTGAGAGTAAACTTAGACTACGTGACGCTCCTATAGGGGTTCTTCTATTAGAGCTTTTACGGTAATTTGCTACTTTTCTTGATTGACTGAATATTTAGCTCTTTTTTGATTCTTACGTCATTTTTGGACACATCAATTTCTTTTACGAACTCCAAACGAGAAAAGCGCTTTCCAATTTCAGAGCTCGTTACCGCTTTGTGGAATTCATTTGTTCGCCCGAAAAGACTTCATAGATTCTTAGATTCCTTTTCCTTTGCTTACTCTTTCAACTCCATGGTCTTCGTGTGGATTGAGCTTGTCTTCTGGTTCAATCTATCACAATGTAAGTTTGTCGTCACCTGTTTGAAAAACAAAAACTGACTCTAGCCGTGATCAACTTTTTTTTGGTTTGTCTCAGCCTCTGACGCCACCATTTCTTCAATTCTCATCTGGCTCTTCACTGAAGCAGCTCGCAAATTTCTCATCAACATGCTTCAAATTAGTCACTGTCTGAGAAAAAAGCCAACTCAAGTAGCTTCGAATAACTGGTTAGCTCACTGAGATATTAGAGAACTCACAGATAACTTTGTGATTTGTACTCTACTCCTAAGTTCTTTTATCAGTGTGCATAAGAAATCTGATGATGCGTACCATAAACAAGTATTTGAAAGATATGTGCTCTTAGTTAATGTAATGCGATCTTCTCAAATGGGGCTCCATAAATGTTAGAAAGATTGGCTTGGTGGGACTGAAATATAAGTTCTTTTATCAGTGTGCATAAGAAATCTGATGATGCGTATCATAAACAAGTATTTGAAAGATATGTGCTCTTCGTTAATGTAATGTGATCGTCTCAAATTGGGACGTTTTGCGTTTTGAGGGCGTTTTGAGGGCGGTAAATTCCCGGAGTAGTTTTATGCGTAGATCCCGGAAACACCACGAGAGATCAGGAAAATGCGTTTTGAGGC
>CAUEEP010000489.1:0-105554 GCA_958450365.1 Mesorhabditis belari | reverse complement strand
AAACAAACAAACGAACAAACAAACAAACGAACGAACAAACAAACAAACAAACAAACCAACAAACAAACGAACAAACGAACAAACGAACAAACAAACAAACGAACGAACAAACAAACAAACAAACAAACAAACAAACAAACAAACAAACAAACAAACAAACAAACGAAGGAACAAACGAACAAACGAACAAACAAACAAACGAACTCTTTCAAGCAACAAACGAAGTCTTACAAACACAATTTTATCCATTGCATATAGTCATTGTTGTTTAATTATAAATGTAAATAAAAATCTTTGTAGGTAGACAAAATTAAACTTTAGAGAGGATCTTTTTCTTTCTTTTATTTGTAAGCTGTGCGATGCATTGATAAAATGATCATTTCTATTAGGGCGGTGCAAAAGAAACTGCCGATGGCTATCAGCTCTTGTTTATCAGAAACGAGCGATGCTAACGGCATTATTTTTTTTTATGTTTTGTTCGCATATTTGTTTGCTATTTATTTTGAGATTTGAATTTTTTGGTTTTTGTTTATTTTATTTAAAAATGCTTATATTTTTTTATTTAGATCATGGTCGAGCAAAAGTTTGTGCTACGAGCAGCATTACTGTTTAACATCAAAATTGGAAAGTCTGCTGCCGAATCGCATCGTTTTCTCTGTGCTGCTTTCGGAGATGGCTGCGGAGATGGCAGTTTGTCTCTCAGACAGTGTCAGACTTGGTTTCAACGATTCCGAGAGGGAGACGAGACTTTGGAAGAATACGAGCACGGTTCGAGGCCAGAAGTCGAAGCCAAGCTGAGGGACGTTATTCAGGCCGATCCATGCCAATCTGCTCGAGATCTTGCGAAAATATTTCATTGTGATCATGTCACCATCGAACGCCATCTTCATTCGAAAGGAAATTCGTTGTGGAAGATGGATCCCTGATCAACACAGTGATGCTAACCTCGCATCCCGCATTTCCATCGCTGGCATTTCCCTGAATCGTGCAAAGAATAGCGGATCTCTTGATTCTATCGTGAAATCGGATGAGAAATGGATTGCATACGACAACTTTACGCGAGAACGACAGTGGCTGAGCGCCGGCGAACGTGCTGTTCCAACCCCAAGGCCCGAAATCCACGGGAAGAAGATCTTATTGACTGTATGGTGGAACAGCAAGGGTTTGGTGTACTTTAAATTACTGGAACGCATCGTTCTCTCTGTGCTTCTTTCGGAGATGGCAGTTTGTCTCTCAGGCAGTGTTAGATTTGGTTTCAACGATTCCGAGAGGGAGACGAGACTTTGGAAGATTACGAGCACGGTTCGAGGCCAGAAGTCGTGAACGATGCCAAGCTGAGGGACGTTATTCAGGCCGATCGATGCCAATCTGCTCGAGATCTTGCGAAAATATTCCATTGTGTCACCATCGAACGCCATCTTTTTTTTTAATTTACCGTCAAATCGGCAGTTTCTTTTGCACCACCCTAATAATATATATGTAGTTTAATAATTGATAGCCACTGTACCTATAACTCTAGACTATTCTTGTAATATTCTTTTATTTGCAAGCTGTGCGATGCATTAACAAAATGATCATTTCTACATTAAATCACTAGACATCACGAGACATTTACAAATGGAAAATTCAAAATTTCTTTGATTTTGAAACATTTTTGATTACCTCCAGGTAATCAAAAGGTACAGGCAATTTGGTTTCAATTCAAAATCAGTGCTGAAACGATAATCTCTATTCCCAAATGAAATCAACGTGTATTTTAGTGTTTTCAAAACACAAAATGAATTATTACATTGATTTTTAAGAGTTATACGGTTCCAATATGGTTCCAATACGGTTCCAATACGGCTCTTTTTTTGATCTAATACGGTTCCAATACGGTTCTTTTTCAATACGGTTCCAATACAGTTCCAATACGGTTCCAATACGGTTCCAATAAGGTTCCAATACGTTTCCAATACGGTTCCAATACGGTTCCAATAAGGTTCCACTACGGTTCCAATAAGGTTCAAATACGGTTCCAATACGGTTCCAATAAGGTTCCACTACGGTTCCAATAAGGTTCAAATACGGTTCCAATACGGTTCCAATAAGGTTCCACTACGGTTCCAATAAGGTTCCAATACGGTTCCAATACGGTTCCAATAAGGTTCCAATACGGTTCTTTTTCAATAAGGTTCCAATATGGTTCCAATACGGTTCTTTTTCAATAAGGTTCCAATAAGGTTCCAATACGGTTCCAATAAGGTTCCAATACGGTTCTTTTTCAATAAGGTTCCAATACGGTTCCAATACGGTTCCAATACGGTTCTTTTTTGATCTAATACGGTTCCAATATGATTCCAATATGGTTCCAATACGGTTTTGATCTAATACGGTTCCAATACGGCTCTTTTTTTTATCTAATACGGTTCCAATACGGTTCCAATGATTGAATAACTTTAAAATCTTATTTATCTCCATTGTTTCGTAAAATAAGTAAAATATTCAATGGTTTCTTTATTTCGATCAACCATTTTCATCATTTTCGGATCGACAATGCAACCACGACGAAAGAATTTCAATAGCTAAAGTAAAATTAGAATTAAATAGCTGATTTCATTGAATTGAGTATTGAATTTTATTGAATTTTATTGAATTTTATTGAAAATTGGAAAAGAAACCTTTATTTTGTAGATTGGATGAAGAAATAGGAGAAGCCATGGACTCAGAATGACAAAAATCACTAAAATCTGAAAGTTGCTTATGAAAATTGAACGGATTATGAGTTTTGGATATTTTAAGCACAACAAATCATAAGAAAACACTCAATTCTTGGCTTTTTAAAGAGCTGAGTACAGAAAGGATTCGTTTGAACTTTTTTGAAGCTTTTGAATAGCTTTTGAATAGGTTTTGAACAACCTTTGAACAACCTTTGAACAAAGTACACAAAGTAAAGTCAATTCAACAGCTTGAAGCTTGAATTGCTAGCTTGAAGCTGGTGAGCGAAGGGTCGAAGCTTTGCGAAGCGAAGCAAAGAAGTTTGACTTGTCAGCTTGAAGCTTGACTTGTCAGCTTGAAGCTTGACTTGTCAGCTTGAAGACAAGCTTGAATTGTCTTAAAGTAAAAGATAGAAGAATAGATTATCTTAACACATTATTAGATTAAAAACCTAATAAAAATTGTAAGAGATGAAGGAAAGAAAAGAATTAGAAAAATTTGGAAGCTAAGGGAATTGAACCCTCCACCCCTGAGCCTTAAGCCTCGACCCTCCGCTTACCAGCCTAACGCTTTACCACTGAGCCATTGACCCCCTTTGTCACCAGGAAGAAATAATAAACAAAACTCGACCCGAACCCTGAGTCTTAAGCTTCGACCTTTCGCTTACCGGCCTAATGCTTTACCCCTGAGCTATTGCCCCCTTCTTTCACGACGTAGAAATTATATACAAAACTCGACTCGAACCCTGAGTCTTAAGCTTCGACCTTTCGCTTACCGGCCTAATGCTTTACCCCTGAGCTATTGACCCCTTCTTTGTCCACGGAAAAATAATAAACAAAAGGAAGAAGCTAAGGAACCTAATTGAAGCAGTCAAACTTCAAAGAGGGAACAAAAGGAAGAAGCTAAGGAACCTAATTTCCTATCCCACCTCATTGTATCCGTGCATGAAAAGCCGAGAAAAAACCGTGTGTTGCCCCGTTGCGAAATTCTCCATCGATAAAAAAGCTACATAGTTAAATATTAAAGAAACAAATCGGAGAATGGCAGTCGCTATGAAGATCTGAAAAGATTTGATGATGATGATGATGAAAAGATGAAGATCTGGCACTTGTTTAAAGTAAAACAAAGTACATGGTGACCCACAAATAGCTCCTCACTTCAAAGGGTCTAGATTAGCCAGAATTCAGTCAATCATTCTGCTTTTTCTGGAGATAAATCTTAAGTAAATCTCCTAAAACGGTGGCAATTATCTAATCGATTCAAGCTTTCAACTTTTCTATATGGCTTGTCAAAGTTGAGAGCCGAGTTTCGCTTGGTACGCTGCTCATTGATGGGATTTTGATGGGTTTTGATGGGATTTTTGAGAGCTATCTTGTCAAAATCTCGTTTAGACTGCATTTATTAATGCTAATTAACAAAATCTCGAAAATTGTCAATCTTTCTGCTTTCTCTGAAGGTTATAAGAGTCCTAGGAGTCTCATCGAGACGATATTTGGTGGGTTTTTATGAAATTTCTCAAGAATTTTTGCATTACTGCGTAAATCATGCGAGATTTTGTTCATTTGCATTAATAAATTCAATCTCAACGAGACTTTGACAAGATCGCTCTCAAAAATCCCGTCAAAATCCCATCAAAACTCCATCAAAATCCCATCCCAGCAGCGTTCGGAGTGAAACTCGGCTCTCAACTTTGGCAGGTCATATAGAAAAGTTGAAAGCTTGAATCGATTAGATAATTGGCACCGTTTTAGGAGATTTACTTAAGATTTATCTCCAGAAAAAGCAGAACGATTGACTGAATTCTGGCTAATCTAGACCCTCTGAATGTGACGCTAAACTAGCCGTCCCCTTCACAAGAACAAAACTCACCGGCGGACATACAAGAATAAAACTCACCGGCAAAATAGCACTCAAAATGTTTAGATTATGGGTCCGGTTGTAGGATTGAGCAAAAGTATACGTTTTTTGTTGACGTGAATAGTGTAAACGAATCGAAATTAGGGCCTGGAAATGGTTTTTGGTCAAAAATTCTCAAAGAGTCTCGAAAATCGTACTTTAGTTTGGCAAAAAGATTAGAATATTGTAGGAAGCGCTTATCTTTATGCTTGTAACTTTTAGACAAGTTTAAGACAACTTTCAGACAAGTTTAAGCCAACTTAAGACAAGTTTACCCAACTTTAGCCAACTTTAGTCAACTTTAGCCAACTTTAGCCAACTTTAGCCAACTTTTAGACAAGTTTAAGTCAACTTTAGCCAACTTAAGACAAGTTTAAGCCAACTTTAGCCAACTTTAGTCAACTTTTAGACAAGTTTAAGTCAACTTTAGCCAACTTAAGACAAGTTTAGCCAACTTTTAGACAACTTTTAGCCAACTTTAGCCAACTTTAGCCAACTTAAGACAAGTTTAAGTCAACTTAAGACAAGTTTAGCCAACTTTAGCCAACTTTTAGACAACTTTTAGCCAACTTTAGCCAACTTTAGCCAACTTTTAGACAAGTTTAAGTCAACTTTAGCCAACTTAAGACAAGTTTAAGCCAACTTTAGCCAACTTTAGCCAACTTAAGACAAGTTTAAGTCAACTTTAGCCAACTTAAGACAAGTTTAGCCAACTTTAGCCAACTTTAGCCAACTTTTTGCCAGCTTTTAGAAAAGACAATCGGAACGAACCACTGTGGAGAAGATTGTGACAGCTGATTCGATAAAGATCGATGTGAATTGCAAATCGATACTTAAATACATTAAAGGAATCGATAGAATTATCTAAGAATTTGTTTATTAACCTTTTATTTAGCAAAAAAAACACCAAAACTATTGATAAGAAAAATCCATTTCGATACGAGCTCCATTTTTCCTCATAATTTTCCACAAAAATCGTTGTAAGAAAGCGCTCGAATGAGATCAATAAAATGAAAGAGTCGGTAAGAATTAGAAAAATCTCACTGACAATGAGAGAAATGGCGTAAAAATTGGTGAGGTTGATGATATTGTCTAGAAATTGCTTCTAACAGTTGATCAATCAATGGGGCTAGATCTCGCTCGGCTAAACTTGTCGTTCTAGTAGACGTTCTGGACGTTCTAGATGTTCTAGTCGATGTTCTAGACGTTCTAGAGGTTCTAGTCGATGTTCTAGACGTTCTAGAGGTTCTAGTAGACGTTCTGGACGTTCTAGAGGTTCAAGTAGAAGTTCTGGACGTTCGAGACGTTCTAGTAGACGTTCTAGACGTTCTAGACTTTCTAGTAGACGTTCTAGACGTTCTAGAGGTTCTAGTCGAGCTAGAACGTCTACTAGAACGTTCTAGACGTTCTAGAGGTTCTAGTAGACGTTCTGGACGTTCTAGAGGTTCTAGCAGACGTTCTGGACGTTCGAGACGTTCTAGTCGAGCTAGAACGTCTACTAGAACGTTCTAGACGTTCTAGAGGTTCTAGTAGACGTTCTAGACGTTCTAGATGTTCTAGTCGATGTTCTAGACGTTCTAGATGTTCTAGTAGACGTTCTAGACGTTCTAGAGGTTCTAGTAGACGTTCTAGACGTTCTAGATGTTCTAGTCGATGTTCTAGACGTTCTAGACGTTCTAGTAGACGTTCTAGACGTTCGATACGTTCTAGTTGAGCTAGAACGTCTACTAGAACGTAGACGTTCTAGTAGACGTGAGCTCTAGCCCAAATCGGCTAGAGCTCAAATCTCGAGCTGACGGGATTCGAGAACGTTTTAGAACGCTTTAGCAAACGAAATCTCATTGAAAAGAAACTTACAATAATGCAAAATATCACAGAAAACTTGAAGCATTCTTGCAAACGAAAAGCCAAGTACGATCAAGAAGTACAAGAAAAGAATCACTCTGAATTTGGCTCTGAATTTGAAATTTGGCTCAAAATCCAGTTATTATAACTGTTTTCAACTAGGTTTTAACTTCTAAATGTAAATCTAACAAGGAGAATGGAGTCATTATGGGTTTTCTTTGAACTTTGACTGCTTCATCAGTTGCGCTGTCAGACCGTTAAGCGCTGGTAAGCTGTTAGACCTGAATTTGTAATCAATTTACAATCGCAAATCCAAATACAATTGCATTCGCCAGATAATCGCATTCGAAAGGTAATCGCGCTCGAAAGGTAATCGCGCTCGAAAGGTAATCGCGCTCGAAAGGTAATCGCGCTCGAAAGGTAATCGCGCTCGAAAGGTAATCGCGCTCGAAAGGTAATCGCGCTCGAAAGGTAATCGCGCTCGAAAGGTAATCGCGCTAATCGAAAGGTAATCGCGCTCGAAAGGTAATCGCGCTCGAAAGGTAATCGCGCTCGAAAGGTAATCGCGCTCGAAAGGTAATCGCGCTCGAAAGGTAATCGCGCTCGAAAGGTAATCGCGCTCGAAAGGTAATCGCGCTCGAAAGGTAATCGCGCTCGAAAGGTAATCGCGCTCGAAAGGTAATCGCATATCGCAAGAGATTTCTACCGTAATCTTGTCTTTATTTTTATCAAATCTACTTTGCGCCAAATTTTTTGCGCAACTCGCCATAACTTTCTTCTAAGTCGACCAATCTTTTTGATTTTGGTGTCATTTTGTTTCACTTGTTGAGATCTACAAAATGACACTAAAATCATAAAGATTAATCCACTTAGAAAAAAGTTATGGTGAGTTGGTGCAAACGGCCCAGTTGGTGCAAACGACCCAGTTGGTGCAACTCACCATAACTTTCTTCTAAGTCGACCAATCTTTCTGATTTTGGCGTCATTTTGTAGATCTCAACAAGTGCAACAAAATGATACCAAAATCAGAAAGATTGGTCGACTTAGAAGAAAGTTATGGCGAGTTGCGCAAAAGACCGCAAATTATTTAGCTGCGCAAAGTAGCCACCCCCAAATCTATCTAATATTTGTTTGATTCTGTGAAGGATATCAAAAGATATAAAAAAGAGAGACAAGATTACTGTAGAAAGTGAAAAAGGACACGATTTAGTAAATGATCTATCTTTAAACTCTTAACAAATCAGAAAAATTCTCTCTTTTTCTTTACCGTAAACTCTTCTGCATCAGTTGAAAGCATTTTGTAAACCATTGCACAAAAATCAACGACGGAATCCCAATACAGTATAAAAACATCTCAATCGGATGACAGATTCGATTTATTCGAAAAATCGTTTCATCCATTGCTGTTTCATCGAAAATTCGCTCATTGACAAACATCGGGAGGTAATTTTTGTGATTTCAAATGCATAGACGACTGCAAAGAATTCCCTAATGAGATGTCGTGCAAAAGTTTTTGGTGGAAATGTAAAATGGCAATTATTTTGGCAAAATGAGTATCAAACTAAAAAAATCGAAAAGTTCATTTTTAACCAAAAAAACATTGTTGACTAGCCAATTTCGAGGAAAAGCTAGAAATTTGTGACTTGTGCACAACAAAAACAGTCATAATTGGAGGGAAAGTTGGGAGAAAAAAACGATGACGTAATGACTACTTTTGAGGTTTTAGGGGAAAATAGAATTTAGATGAGTGTTTAAAAGTTAATGAATCAAAAGCTATGACACAAACGTTTAGAAGAATCAGAAACAGCGTAGTTGACTGTTTTCTAAGATGTTTGAAGTTGAGTACAGGATCTTACTTAAGAAAGCAGTTACCGTACTCCGGAGAGGCTTCAAATGCTTCTGTACTTCTAGGGATTCTAAAAGATGGATTTACGAGAACAGTGCCCGTATTCATGAACGTTCCAAATGCGCAAGATTCCAAACCATTTTACGATGAGTTAGTTTTTTCTGAAATTTTTGTGCAGTTGATAATTTTGTTCTACTATTCCAAAAAATTATCTCAAAGAGTGAAATCATCGCTTAGTAAAATGGTTTGGAATTTTTCGCATTTGGAACGTTCATGGATACGGGTACAGGAATGTTCAAAACTGGTTCTTTGTGACTAAAGCCTCCAGAAAATTTTCACACGCAATTTACCAGCAAATTGATGATCCTCGAGAATTTCTGAAAAAAAATTAACCCAAACTTGTCTCCTCTTTCTCACGCCACTTTTCACTATAATACAAAAGATCAAAGTAATTAGCTATTTTTAGAATCCTGAAGAAATAAAACTAAACTTGTAAGCAATCTAAACGCAAATTGGTCATTGGTCATTTAACTTTAAACCACTGTTGACTGATTTGTTTATAAGATTCGTCCAATAGCGTTTAAGTAAATGTTCTTCTCACTAAATGTAATGATGACTGAATATTTACTTTCAATATATAAATAAAACAATAACCCACCAACAACACTTATTTCAGAGATCGCTCAAATAACAACAAAACACCAACGAAAATGTTATCACCGTATATCTTTTATTGATTGTTGAGCTTCGTTAAATCGACGCCGAGTTGTTTGGCCTGCGTTTCGATGAATTCGGCCATTTGCTGGTTGTTCATCTCCATTCTGAAATTGAAAATTTATATTTGATCGAGCTAAATGTGATTAATACACTAAAATATGCTTAAGTCAAAAGGAAGGGAAAAATTTAGTTTCTTCTAAATACTCCAATCGTCGAAAATCGTTCTAACCCGTGTCCAATAGGCAACGTAAATAAAAATCTCGTTTACCTGTAGTTTTTCGTCACCATTTCGACCCAACTATTCTCAAGATTCTTCAGCGCTTTTCCCGCATTCAGTTGGGTCACTTTTCGATTGGCATGCACTTCCATTAACTAAAAGTTCAAGCTGCAAACATAAAAAACGTTTTTTAAAAACGGACCTGTTCCTTGACTTCACGAAGTTTAGTTTCCAAAACTGTCAATTGTGTTTGCAATTCCTAAATAACAAAAATCAGTTACAAAAAAAACGCTTTTACTTCAGTCCAACGCCGTGAAACTTCAGGTCCAAATTCTTCAAGCAATTCCAAGTTGATTTGCCGCAGAAGGAGGTGCTCATTTTGGGCGTAAGCGTTGCGAGTAGACTAAACCTTTAGCATTAAAATTGAGAACGACACATTTATCAAAGGCTTGTATAAAAACTAAACTTATCATCGCTCAAAATTACTGGAATGTATGCTTGCTGCAATAGTACTACATTGCGCATTGGCTGTACGTATTCTGATACAAAAAAAGGAAAATAACCTTTTTCCACGCATTTTTATCGCTCGAGCGTTGTGTTCCTGCTGGTGACGGCAACTCGCATCGGCTCATATCCAATTGGGGCATTTCCTAAAGAAATAATCCGTAACTAGGTAATTAATCACCCAAAACCAATCGATTCCAAAACTTACTTGTTTCTTTGCGATCCTAGCGTTTTCCTGGATTAGCGCTGGTGTCAAAAATGCTTCGTAGTCGGGCACGGGCAAATGTTTGAGGTAGTTCTTCGTTGGTTTGAAAACCTAAAAACAGTTACTCACCAGTGGTAAATTTTCCATAAACTTGCTAAAATAATCGTTCTTTAATGTCTAATTGTTTACTATCAGCAAAATTAAGCTTCTCTATTTAAACTTAAAAAGTTTCTTTTTACAAAACTCCTGTTAAACTTTGAAATCTTTACCTTGCACTCTTGTTCAATCAACCTTCGCGCCATCTGACGATCGGCTTCTGTGTATTCCGTGTCCAAATATGGAAGCGCATCGACCAAAACCTAAGACAAAAAAAAAGATTTTAAAAAGTAGCTAAAATCTCACTTGATCATCCGAAAAACCGCCAGGAGCTGTTAGAGCCAAATTTTGCGTTGTCATCTGATCTAAAAATAAATATTGATTAAGTAAATAAAGCATAAAAAGAAAAAGGCTAAAAGTAGAGAATAAGTGTTTGACTCGAAACAATTTTCTATGGACTACGTAGCTCCTATAGACGGGGATGAGGCTGGCACAGGTTCAAAAAGGTGGTAAGAAGTGAAATGAAAAGTTGTATTCGATAAAATTCATGGAAAAATGATTGCAAAGTCAAATGCAGTAACTTTCCACAACAGAATAAATGCGGGGTAGGCTAATTTCCGCCATTTTATTTGCACCAACTCACCATAACTTTTTTCTAAGTGGATTAATCTTTATGATTTTAGTGTCATTTTGTAGATCTCAACAAGTGAAACAAAATGACACTAAAATCATAAAGATTAGTCCACTTAGAAAAAAGTTATGGTGAGTTGCGCAATGACTCCATAAATGCATGAATTTTATGCAAGAGAGAAAATAAATAACCCAATTGTTTGTCGCAGCGAAGCTATTCAGTCCGTCAACTGAATATTTTCACTTTTCTAATAGAAGGGTTTTACAAGTACTTAAAAGGACAAATTTCTGTCGGGTCGTTTTCTCACATTCTGGATTTTGTGCTTTTCGCCAACTCTTGCGCTAAAGCTTTCCAGAAGTAGGTTAATTTTTATTCAGCACATCACTTTTTGCGTAAAATGTTTGTTTCCTGCATCTACATATTTGTTTTCTCATTTATCCAAAAAAGTGTTCAATGAATCCCCTTTTATATTTCCCATCAACAAAAGAACGTGTTTTTGTAAGTTCTTTGCTCTCCGCCGCTCGCTCCTTGCTGCTTTTTCAGCTCAAAGAACGCTCAAACTTTGCACAACAAAACCCGAGATTTTTGTTCATTTTTTCTTATTTTTTGTCTTTCATTCCTTTCAAAAACAACAGTTTTATCAAAATTTGATTTTTTTTTATTTAGATGCTCGGACTTGGCACAACGCTTCGACCAGCTTTCGCCTTTGGACGACAAATCGCTCAACTATCAACACATCATGGTGGGGTTATTTTTAAGTGTATACCTAGGCTTTCCTGAATGCATAAGGGTCATAAAATTAGGTTAATGATAATTTTTAGAGAAGATGTTGATCGTTCAGCGAGTCGGTGCCAAGCAAAACGTGGGATTAATCAAACTGAATCGACCGAAAGCGCACAACGCTCTTTGCACGCCACTTATGAAAGAGGTAGAGCTGATCAAAAAATGTTGATTTTATAATATTTCTTTTATTTTGATTTTTAGATGCAAACGGCTGTCAAAGAGTTCGAAGAAGACGACAAAATTGGAGCCATTGTGATCACTGGAAGCGAAAAAATTTTTGCGGCAGGGGCTGATATCAAAGAAATGGTATTTTGAAGATTTCTTTTTACAGTTTTAGCTAAACTTTAGGTAGTAAAAGATTTTGCGACAATTTACACGGGAAAGGATCATTTCCTTGATGAGTGGAAGACAATCGCCGAATGCAAGAAGCCGATCATTGCAGCTGTTAATGGGTTTTTTACTTTAGCCTTCGGAATTAAGTTTTGTGTCTAGGTTTTGTCTTGGTGGTGGCTGTGAATTGGTTATGGCGTGTGACATCATTTACGCAGGTCATCATGCACAATTCGGGCAACCTGAAATCAACATTGGTATATTATAATTTTTTTGTTTTAAATATCTATTTTAGGAACGGTTCCCGGTGCTGGAGGGAGTCAAAGATTAACGCACGCTGTCGGGAAATCTCTTGCGATGGAAATGGTACTCACGGGAAATCGCATTGATGCAGAAACGGCATTGAGAGCTGGTCTTGTTTCAAAGGTATCACATATTGACCGAGCAAAAATCAAACTCATTTAGGTATACCCAGCAAAGGAGGTTCTTGCCAAAGCGATCGAACTTGGCGAAAAGATTGGCGAACAATCACCGTTGATTGTGCAAATGTGCAAAGAAGCTGTGAATAGTGCCTACGAGTTGACGCTGAAAGAAGGACTTCACTTTGAAAGACGTTTATTCCATGCCACTTTTTCTACGGTATAATTTCATGTAATTAAATTTGTTAATGAAAGTTTTAGCATGATCGAAAGGAGGGAATGAGTGCTTTCGTCGAAAAACGAAAACCAAAGTGGACCTCGGCTTAATATGTACATAAAAATATTGCATTTTGTTACGTGTGTTTAAAGTTTCAATAAAATCTTAAAATGAAATTTCACCAGATTTCGGGAATTAAGCAATTTCATTGCTATTGCGAAAAGTGAAAATTGTTGTCAACATGGATTCGTTTAGGTCGATGGCCAATTGAAGAAGGAGCTTGGATTCAAATTTCGATGTAAGTTTTCAATGTTCATATAGTTTGTGTAAAAAGTTAGATCTTAAAAACCGTTTCAAGCCATTGTTCAAAGTCATTTTTGAAATGTTTGACAAGTATGTCTCGATTTTGGACGTTTTTGTCCTGTAAAAGTTCGATGTTTACCTTGTTCACTCTAGCGGTTTGATTTTTGGTTTTATTCACGTCTCGGCTAAAACGCGCCCTTTTCACCGCTCACTGCGATGCGTGTGTCGCTGTTATGAAATTGCGGTTTTGGCCGGTCTTGTTTATCAGAAGAATTCGTGGGGAAATCCGTCACATGTTGACACTAAATCCCTAAAACTTTCTAATAACTGTTGTTCCAATCAATCTTAAAGTAATTCATTAATGAATTGTTTAGTCTCTTGATTTCTAGATTTTGTTTAATTGTCTTCATAACCAGCAACTAAATTTAGATGGGCAACAATCAACCCGGAGGCACAACCAAACGAGAGCGAGGCGAGATGGGGCAAAGTCCAGGCGGGAGGACGCGCGCGATGAGCGGAAACCCGCCACCCAACTTAAGCAGTTCGGCCGAAGATGGATGTCCTGTACAGGTACTTGACTTTCTGCTTAATTGGTCAGTAGATTGATAGTTCTTTAGTGTAAAGGAACGTGTATCTGTAAAAGTTTCGATAATTATGAACTCGTTTACTTATCATTATGCAATCCAAAGGCAATTTTAGGTGAAAATTGCGAAAAGCCTTGACGATTCGAATGGCTCCCTTCCGAGTGTGGCCACACTGACTGTGAAAGATAAAAACGAGTATCCAGTGGTTTTTAAGTGGCATGGTGGATCACAATCGGGACCACGGTAATATTGACAAATTTTTTTTTTGCTAATGCAAGATTTAAGACAAGTTTCTATCTGTGGTTCGTGGGACAATTGGAGACGAAAGATCCCGCTAGTGAAATCGCAGAACGACTTCACGACAATCGTCGAGTTACAACCAGGTATTTTGTTTTAGACTTTTAAGCTTTTTTTAAAATTTCGTCCTTTCTTAATTTACAATCTTATTCAGGTGACCACGAGTACAAATTTATGGTTGACGGGAAATGGGTTGTGGATGATAATCAACCAAAAAACCGACAACCCAATGGGTTCCGAGAATAACGTAATCCACATTGATGAGGCTGATTTTGAGGTAAATCATAGCTTTTTCATTTAGTAGCTTTGTAAATAGTTTAGAAGTAGTTATTCAAAATCTTTTAGGTTTTTGATGCGCTCGATAAAGATCTTGCCTCGTCGAACGCCGGTGAAGCGATGAGAAACTTGAACAAGGTTAGTTGAAGTTGCACGTTTTTTTTTACTTCTCTGTTTAGGCTCCTACCAGCCATGATACACCAAATGATCGTGAATTGGAAAAAATGCACGCTTTTTCACAGGTTAAGAAATTTCTTCTTCATTCACATAGTTTTGATTTAGGAAGTCCCGGATCGTAAAGACTTCGACAAAGCAGCAAATCCTCCTGTACTTCCACCTCATCTTCTGCAGGTTGCTTTGGTTATTGTTAACGTTTGTAGTATTATTTCAGGTTATTTTGAACAAAGATGTGCCCGTGCAATGTGATCCTAATGTCCTTCCCGAGCCAAATCATGTAAGGGTCTTTCGATTTTAAAACAAATTTAATCTGAATATTACAACAAGAAATTTTAAAATATTTTTCGTTTCTTTTAGGTCATGCTTAATCACCTTTATGCGCTCTCGATCAAGGACGGTGTGATGGTGCTTTCTGCAACTCATAGGTATGCATTTTGAGTTGAAAAAAAATTATCAAACTGTGTCGTTTTTAGAAACCGTTCTATTGTAGTCACAAGAAATTCAGTACACAATCAGTGAAACTTTTAAAATACCCTATTCAGCCATTCTTTTTCAGGTACCGCAAAAAGTATGTGACCACTCTCCTCTACAAGCCGATCAGTTGATTTATGCGAATTAAATTAATTTTCAAATCAAGGACACCTTTTATTTCGTCAAGCTGAAGATTTTTATATTTCCATTGTAATCTCATTGTTTTACAAAAAGGCTTTGATCGTAAGAAAATCCGAGTGACTCGAAGCGTGTTTTAAAAATAAGTGATAGCTTTTTTAAGTCAACATTTCTTCGTGCAGATTTTTGTTCCTTTATTAGATTGAATCTGTTAGTTAACATGATTTCGAGATCCTTTTTTTTGTTAAAGTACAATTTTTAGCACTTTCTCGCTTTATCCCGAAAAGTTGTGGGATATACGAAAAGTGCCATTATTTGTTTGTTTCCAGGTGTTTTCTTGAGCGATTCCACGATTTTGTGGGTAAAAAACATTGATTAGTCGAACGGGGATGAGCTTCTCATGGCTCACCCATGCACATAGATTATTCATTTCGTTTGTAATTTGTAGTTTTGTCCCGGAAGAATAAAGATCCTGAAAAAATGGATGAAAAAACGCCTTGAAGCAGAACAGAATTCAACAATCGAGGAGGAGTACTGTAAATAAATAGAAATTTCATGTAAACGAAGGGCTACTGTAGCTGAATTTGGATTTGTATCTAATAGGGGTTACGGTAGCTGAATTGTTAACGAATTCGACGAAAGCTTTACTGAACATTTACATTTACAGATTGGATTACTGTATCTGGATCAAAATTTACATTTAGTGAGAGTTACTGTAGCTGGGTACAACTACAGTACTAAGTTTCCCGATTACAATTTAGCTGAATATCTTTAAACTTGACATTTTCTTGGTTACCAGGGTCTCCCCCCGTTGCTATAAACATCATTTTGGCGATAAGGTCTAACTCTTGAGATAGCCAAAATATGGAAAGAGATCCAGGTAGATTGCGTGTTCAGAATTTTTAATGTCCAAAGAGAATCTTAAGAAAAGAAAGAATTTCCCTCAAATCCACCATTTCTAGCTTTATTTCTATTGATCTTGGATATTTTAAAGTTTACTTAAAATGGTAAGTATTAGACATTTTTATGAAACTTTATGAATTTTTTCGTCTTTTCTCAGTTTGGCTTCATTCACGAGAGTGTCCGTCAGTTGATGTTACGCAAATATGGAGAAGAGTTTTGGCAGAAAGTCTTGTGAGTTTTCAAAGTTTAGAAGGGAAAGGGAAACGCTTTAGAAAGTGAAGAGAAAGAAATTCTTTCGAAGATTACCGTTATATTATGAATTTTCTAGACAAAGAGCCGGCTTTGAAAGCGGAAAAGAGAACATTGTTAATCATTACTACTCTGATGCGGACACTTATGTACTCATCGATGCGGTTAGTGTCATATCAAGTGAGTCGGCTGAGTCTTTGAAATACACTACTGGACAAATGAAATATCATATTTGAAGAAACGATCGTCACTTTCGCGCGTCTGTAACTCTGTAACGTCTGTAACTCGTCTGTAACTCGTCTGTAACATCTGTAACGTCTGTAACTCGTCTGGAACTCGTCTGTAACTAGTCTGTAACGTCTGTAACTCGTCTGTAACTCTGTAACGTCTGTAACTCGTCTGTAACTCGTCTGTAACTTGTCTGTAACGTCTGTAACGTCTGTAACTCGTCTGTAACTCGTCTGGAACTCGTCTGTAACTAGTCTGTAACGTCTGTAACTCTGTAACGTCTGTAACTCGTCTGTAACTCGTCTGTAACGTCTGTAACGTCTGTAACTCGTCTGCAACTCTGTAACGTCTGTAACGTCTGTAACTCGTCTGTAACTCGTCTGTAACTCTGTAACGTCTGTAACTCGTCTGTAACTCGTCTGTAACTCTGTAACGTCTGTAACTCGTCTGCGTCTGTAACTCCGTAACGTCTGTAACTCGTCTGTAACGTCTGTAACGTCTGTAACGTCTGTAACTTTGTAACGTCTGTAACGTCTGTAACTCACAATTTTTCATGGCATAGAGAAAGAGGTCACTCAGCACCGTTTCCTTTCTTTTGACACTTTTTGCATGAATCATTACCGTATTCGAGGCGAACGGAGAGTTTTGGTTGAGAAAAACTTTCACAAAGACCTTTCCGATGCAATTCAAATGATTGTTGGTATAATAGTACGAACTAGACATGGGAAAATTCAAAGCTCAACTTAATTCCTTTATTTTTTTTTATTTCCTTTCAGCCGTTTCTTGATCGATTCCTTTGAAATTATGGCTATAAGCTGATTTAAGCTATAAGCTATAGGCTATAGGATGATTTAAGCTACAAGCTATAAGCTAAAAGCTGTTTTAAGCTATAAGCTATAAGCAGGGAACCTTCCCAAGTTACCCGCGAGTTACAATATGAGGTACAGTACTGGACAATGAAATATCATATTTGAAGAAACGATCGTCACTTCGTCACTTTCGCGTCACTTTCGCGCGTCTGTAACTCCGTTTTCTTTGAGTTTAAACTATTAGTGTTATACATTTTTTGCTCTGCATCAGGAGCCAAAGGTTTATCGATTCTGGGGTAAAAATCAATAAGGATGTGTACCAAAAAAAGATTCTTGAGGATGTTTTGCTCTCATGCGCTCAACAGCCTTACGGTAACGGATTTTGGACCTTCCAACAAGACTCCGCTCTTTCTCATCGAGCCAAATCCACACAGGACTGGTGTAGGACAAACTTCCCGGATTTCATCTCGGCCCAGGAATGACCTCCGTATTCGTGCGATCTCAATTCGTTGAACTACAGTGTTTGGTCAATTTTGGAGGCAAGGGCTTGTGCAAAACCCCACAAAAGTTTGGAGGCTCTTAAGCGAACGTTGAATGGGATCGAATCACTCCGGCTGAGCTGCGGCCCATCGCCGAAAATTTCATCAAGCATTTGAGGCTCTGAACCAGAAGCCAAAGGTGGCCACCTTGAAGAAAACTAGATTTTATGCTCTCTTTATATCATGTTGTTAATCAAAAAAATTCTTTCTGCTACAAAATCTTTTTGGATTTTTAAAAAAATAGACTAAATTAGGCCGCAACGTTATTTCTGATCACCCTGTAATACAGCTTAAGTACAAGAGATCTGTTATATTGTTGTTTCTATGTTATTTTCTATTTCTATTAGGGTGGTGCAAAAGAAACTGCCGATGAGTATCAGCTCTCATTTATCAAAAACGAGTGATGCTAACGGCATTAGTTTTTTCTATGTTTTGTTTGCTATTTATTTCGATATTTGAATTGAAAGCTCTTTTCAATGGCTACACAATGGTAATATTAATATTTAGAAATACGGTAAAGAGAAGGGAGTTACAGATGGGCAAAAGTGATGATCTGCTTTTCAAATCTAATATTTCATTGTTCTTTAGTTTATATTCATTCTATCAAGTGAGTCTTTGAAAGATATCGATTCTAGAAATGTCTCGTGAACAAGTTTGGGAGCTTTACGGTGCTTTCCTCATCGAGTACACTATGGAGATTGGCTGGGACGAGTTGATGAGAGCGATGAGTCCGAATTTAAAGGTGTGATCGGAGCGGGAGGATTTGAGAAGTTGAAATCGAATCTCTATTTAGGGTTTCCTTGACAATCTTGACTCATTGCACTACTTTATCGATCATGTTGTCTACAAGGCGAATCTCCGCGGGCCATCTTTTCGGTAAGCGTTAACGATCTACTATTTAAAGAAAAGTATTTCGTCTGTTCGTCTGTTCGTCTGCAAGCTTCTCGTCTTTATGCTAGTTCTCGACTTCTCGTTGGCTAATTTACATAGTACAGGGTGCGTCATAATTATTGCAACAAGAGTTCAAAGACCGTTTGTGATGTCAAGAATGTGATGTCATGGGCGTGTAAAGCCAATAACAATCAAAATTGGACCTTCATGCAAGATGGAGCTCCCGCTCACACGAAGAAGACGGTTCAGGACTGGTGTGTGGCCAACTTTCCCTCAGTGATCACCAAGGATGAATGGCCTCCAAACTCACCGGATCTCAATTTGATGGACTTTTCCATCTGGGCAATCTTAGAGGCTAATGTCTGCTCTTTGACCTTGAAGAAGTCAAAACCAAAGTTAAAACCTTGATCAAAACCAAAGGATGGAAGGCGACTCCTCAAGATGACATTCAGGCCGCAGTGGAGACATATCCGAACCGATTAAGGGCTGTTATCAAGGCAAAAGGCGATCATATCGAATGATCTCTTGTTTCCTTACTTGCTACTGTTAAATAAAGCCTATTTCTGTTTAAAAATCTTCTTCCAGTGAAACTTCTTGGTGTGCAATGCCTTGAGTATCTTGTTGCAATAATTATGACGCACCCTGTAGATCAAAGTATTCGTAAATGTATTTGAAATAAACCATTGTCAACAGTTGACTCCCGGCGGAATGAATAAGTCGCTTGGCGGCATCAAAACGACCGGCATAACAAGCCAAGTGAAGACACGTATCTCCATACATATTTTGACATCTAATCATCTGAAAGAACAAGGCTTTGACTTAGTTTTTAAAAACATAGCTTTTAATTTGTTAGGGCTTAGAATTTTATCTAGTTTTCCATCTCATATTTCGTTTTTTTAAAAAGCAAAAGTCAAGACACGGCGGGGAGTCGAACCCGGACCTCGTGGGCTCTAGAAAAGCACCCTCCTGACTGCACCATGGCGAGAGAAACACCCTGCTAGAAAAACCAGCTGTTAGGCGGGGTTTTCGGTCTTCAATAAAGGTTTCTTTCTAGGTGTGAAGAGAACACGGATGGGAGTATCACATTGCATTATTACACTGGTCGACCGGGTCTCTACCCGATTGTGAAAGGTACTTAACTCTTTTTTTGGGTTCCTTTTTGCTTAAAAGATTATATCTATGATATTTGAGCTTTTGGTAAAAAAGTGAGATGTCTGGCCGGTGGCGGAGTCGAACCCTTGAGCCATGGGACTCGGTGCAAGAGCGCTAACCACTTGGCCATTCAGCATCAGAATCTATCCGGTCTTTACCGGGTTAATTCAGCCGTTTCCCGAAAAACATACCCGCGGCAAACTGGCATTTCGAATTATAAATGGAGTTAAGTCCCTTTGGAGTATGGGACATCAGGTGCCTTGTGGTGTAGCGGTTAGCACAGTTACCCAGCAAGCGAAAGGTCGCGGGTTCGAGTCCCGGCGGCGCAAAAGTTTTTGATCTGCTGTTTTTTGATCTGAAAACATAGCCGCGACAGACTGCTCTTTCGAATTATTGGACTTAAGTCCCTCTGGAGCAAGCGAATTCAAGTGCCTTGTGGTGTAATGGTTGACTGGTAGGCGAAAGATCCCAGGTTCGAATCCTGGTGGCGCATAAGTTTTGATCTGCTCTAGTTTCAACTAGGTGCCGATGATATGCTCTCATTGAAATGGTAAACCGATTATGTTTGAATTTGAAAGCCCACTGGTTCACAGAGAAAAGATTTCAAGAACAAAAAGCCAGAGAACCAGAGTAAGTGGGCTGGAAAATTTGAGTTTTGAAGTATCATTTGGAACTCTGGAGTCAGAATTGTTGAAATTTATGAATCCAGGTGTGCTTCGTGAGGCGGCGAAACGTGTTTTCAACATTGACATCTCGTTGTCGATTACGGGAAGAACCCAACGATCTGTTCATATGTCAACTGGAGAGAAAATCGAGGAACACGTCATTTTTTTGATTAAGGTATGAAAATGTTGAGAGATTTGGTGGAGAAAGACTAGCAAGGTTCGAGTCAAAGTTGTAAGTTGTTAAGTCGTAAAGGAATCGGAATCATTGAAGGTATTGTCGTAAAGACTGTAATAGTACCCTATCTCGATAACGGAGTGTTGCGTAGTCTAGTTTGGAAGTCTAGCTGCGTAGTCTAGCTTTGACCGTAGTCTAGCTGCGTAGTCTAGCTGCGTAGTCTAGCTTTGACCGTAGTCTAGCTGCATAGTCTAGCTGCATAGTCTAGCTTTGAACGTAGTCTAGCTGAGTAGTCTGGCTTTGAACGTAGTCTAGCTGCGTAGTCTAGCTTTGACCGTAGTCTAGCTTTGACCGTAGTCTAGCTGCGTAGTCTAGCTGCATAGTCTAGCTTTGAACGTAGTCTAGCTTTTTCTTGGCATTGGTTTATGCTAAAATGCGCGCTTGGGTATCAAAAAAAGCTGAAATTCAGCGATTTTTATCTGTGATATCACAGACACTTTTTTTGCAATGAAGGGCGCTTTGAATAGAATGAAATACGCAAAACTTTGTGACTACACGACTGTACGATAGTCTAGAGAAAGTCTTAGAGAATTTACGGTAGATATATTGAAAAAGATCTTAAATTTAGTAACAAGTATTGTAGGTTGTTTTTTAAATCTTTAGACAATTGAAATCTTTAGACAATTGAAATCTTTAGACAATTGACAATTGACAATTGACAATTGAAATCTTTAGACAATTGAAAAAGAGGGTTCTCCAACGACGGATCTCATCGGAACCACCGGTCGAATGTCGCCGATTGGACGCGATTTTAAACTGCGATTGAGTCAAAGGGATTTTATAAACGCTTTCCCGTATCATGTCGTCGTCGATCAAGATTGCAAAGTGATGCAAGTGGGGAGAGAGTTGTAGTAAGTTTGTTTAGAAAGCTAAAAACTCGATCTTTTTTCTAGTTAGACTAGAAGTATTTGGTTGGTGGAAAAGTCCTTTCGGATTTTTTGGGAGAGTACCTTAAATTTGTCGAATTTTGACGTTTTATAGCTCATCCTAAAGCTGAATTCAAGACGGATCGATTGGTAAAAACCGTTTTGAGATATCTCTTTTCTTAAAGCTTTTACAGCTATTTTAGTAAAGGGCGGCAGAGCCAAAAAAGCCAAAAAATGGCTGTTTTCACGTTTCGTTAGTTTTCCGTGCAGAAACCTAGGCTAAAAACATGTGTTTCGTGATCAGCGTCAAAAATAACCCCTAGACACGCATTTTTAGAATCTTGGCAAACGAGAAAAACGAAGAAAAAACGCGAAAAGCGGCGGAAAGGCTATTGATCTGAGGGTCGCTGGTTCGACTCCCACCGGTGACAATATTTCGACAATAATCGTTGAAACCAATTCCGGATAGTTCGTTCGGTCACGAAATCGGGTCCATAAACGTCAGTATCAGTATCTGATTTGGTTGATGAGGATCCTCGACAAACGAGTCGGGAACTCGCTGAGCAAATGAATTGCCACCATACCACGATTTTGAAACATCTTCGGAAAATGGGAAAAGGGAAAAGCAAAGACTCGGATCCTGGGTTCCACACCTCTCCGGCCAATAGAAGGAAGCGATGTGAGGTAGCCGAACTTCTTTTTGATAGGCACATGAAAACCCGAGGTCAGGATCGTCGATTTATTCATCGAATAGTGACAGGTGACGAAAAATGGTGTCTCTACGTGAATGTGAAGTCATGGAAAGAATGGGTTGATTCCGATCAACAAGTAACTCCAAGGGTAGCAACTCCATAAACGTCAGTAAACTCTCGATGAGCCTGTGCGGCATTGAGTCTTCGGTTGAATGCATACAAAAAAAAGGTGTCGCTGGTGCTCCTCCGATTCTTAGCAATAGACACCAGCAACATTCAACCGAAAACTCAATGCCGCACAGGCTCATCGAGAGATTACTGACGTTTATGGACCCGATTTCGTTTATGGACCCGAAACAAGTGTCGCTGGTGCTCCTCCGATTCAAATTGACACGACATTCCTGAAGAAAGCCTTCTAACACCTTCTACATCAAAAAAACGAGAAAAACGAAGAAAAAACGCGAAAAGCGGCGGAAAGGCTATTGATCTGAGGGTCGCTGGTTCGACTTCCACCGGTGACAATATTTCTCAAAAAATTTTTGCTAAGATTCTAAAAATGCGTGTCTAGGGGTTATTTTTGACGCTGATCACGAAACACATGTTTTTAGCCTAGGTTTCTGCACGGAAAACTAACGAAACGTGAAAACAGCCATTTTTTGGCTTTTTTTGGCTCTGCCGCTCTTTACTAAAATAGCTGTAAAAGCTTTAAGAAAAGAGATATCTCAAAACGGTTTTTACCAATCGATCCGTCTTGAATTCAGCTTTAGGATGAGCTATAAAACGTCAAAATTCGACAAATTTAAGGTACTCTCCCAAAAAATCCGAAAGGACTTTTCCATCAACCCAATAGTTAGACTAGACTAGACTTTAAAAAGCTTTCATTTCCTTTTCTAATTAGATTTTAAAATGAATTAAAAGACGAATAGCTAGAGTTTTCTATTTCTGAATTTCTGAAGTAACTTATTTAGCAATTTATTTAGCAACTTTGTGCCTAAAGAAATGCTCGAACCGGGCACTCCATTGATGAGAATTTTCGAGATTTCTCGGCCACAAATCCCGCTCGAATTCGACTCGATTTGCAATTTTATCAATGCCGTTTTTGTGCTTCAGGTTTGGAATTAGATTTATAGAGTTATTCGGTGAATAAAAAGACGGGGAAATTCTAAATGTAAACGTCAATAGGAGTGCAAAGAAATTGCCTTATTTTCCCACTCTAAACTTTTTGATTTTTAGATAAATTAATGGGAATTTTTCATTTTTCTATCAATTGAAATGAAAGACGAAAAGAAAAGACGAATTCAAGTGAAATTCGAAAAGATATAGCACCTTTTTCGTTGAACACCTATTGACATTGACACCGAAAATTCTCGCGTCTATTGGGAAATGTCATTAGGATTTCTAATAACTAAAGTATATCAAAAATTGTAGGAAAATTTGTACAGGGTGACCCACAATTATTCAGCGAAATTCAGAGCGTCTAGATTAGCCAGAATTCAGTCAATCATTCTGCTTTTTATGCAAATAAATCTTAAGTATATCTCCTAAAACGTTGTCAATTATCTAATCAATTTAATCGGTACTTGTTGGTTAGCTAGCTTTCGATCAGCCTTCGATCAGCCTTTGATCAGCTAGCTTTCGATCAGCTAGCTTTCAATCAGCCTTTGATCAGCTAGCTTTCGATCAGCTAGCACTCTACTTCACTCTACATCATCACCCCGCACAAGTTGTCTGCTTCCTTCTTGACCCAGATGAGTCTTTGTGGATGTATAACCGACAAGTACCAATCTAAGCTGACAATTTCTGAGGGGTGACTATGTTCAGTGAAGTAGTGCTCGTTTAAAATGACCGTGATCAGTGATCAGTCGATCAGTCGAACGAAAATCGATAACAGAGAAGACTCGGATGGGGATGCTTAACAAAGATGAATCTTTGTGAATTTTTAACCCACAAATACCGGAAGTTCTACTCAGCCAAAAAACTTGCCTAATAGCTCATTTTGTAGCCAATTTGATGTAGTTTCTTAAAGTAAAGCTACATTGAACATTTGTTTTTCAAAGCTAGGAGAAAGAGGGCGAGGAACGACTTCAGTTGAACTCGGTCGCTGTTTTCACATTTGAGAGTTCCCCTGAATTTGTTCCTCGCCCTCTTTCTCCTACTTTTAACGAAAAATTGTTTTAGATGGCTTTACTTTAAGAAACTACATCAAATTGGCTACAAAATGAGCTATTAGGCAAGTTTTTTGGCTGAGTAGAAAATTTTTTATAGCCACCCAAAGTTTAGGTTCAAAAACCTAAACTTTGGGGGCTCAAAAAAAATTTTCTACTGAGCCAAATGAGCTAATTTCAAAAATTTATTATAAAATATATGTATTATGAACATTTTTTGTGTGGGTGACTTTTTGATTGGATGCCCGGAAATACCCTCATTCGTTAGCGGCTGAATTTAAGCTATGACATATAGATAAATAAATTGTGGGTCACTTGTAGATCGGAATATTAGTTTCAATCATCAAAGCATGCTTAAAATGAAGTTCTAAAAGCTATTCAGCTGAATGCTAAAGCTATTCAGCTGTTTAGCATACAATAATAAGCAAATCTTTTAGGTTAAAACAACTCCACTTGAGCTGCGCCGAACGATGGGTGGAGGAGATCAAAAAAGAGATAGCGTGGCAACGGCAATCAGTGCCACGAGTGGGATGAGTGATAGGTGGAGTGATAAATTGATTAAATCCAATATCCAATTCATCGAATTTCTTTTTAAACTATACAATTTTCTGTTTTTTTGTGAGTACACGATAAGCTCAGCCGCCTCGTCGCGGCATGGGAGTCGACGAAGAAGAGCAAGACAGATTTTCGCTGGATCAACGGGTTTCCCATCGATCACAATCTCTTCTTATGATAGCACTAGGGAATTATCAGCGATTTTTGACTTGGATGAAGAAGATATCCCGGAAGAAGAGCCAGAAATTGAAATGGAAGCGATTCAGTCAAATGAAGAGGATGGTTGTGTTGAAGAAGAGGAAGAGAATGGGAAAAAAGTCGACTTTTCGTGGATTGCTTGCCAAAAAACGATTCGCGGTTGTACACCGCCGAAAGTTCCGCCACCGTATCGTGAGGAAACCCCGACGTATATGAGAAAAATGAGGAAAGAATGGAGTCCGCCAAGACAACAAACAATGGAGAATTTCCAACGGTACGGATTGACTCGTGTACAAGCTTTCTTTTTGATTTTGATCCAACTATAAGTTTCTGCTGAAGCTGAAGAAACTAGGGGTGACCCAGAACAGTTAGAATAGCTATCATAATATCTATCTATTGTACTCTAGTGTGTCCTTAAAGGGGGGGTATTAATCGCGGCCGGGTAACCATAAAAAAAATTTTCCGGCAACCACTTGTTTTTTTATTTTAATATCGCTGATTTTATTATAAAAAGAATAAAAATCATCCGGCTAGAGTGATTTGATGGGTTTACAAATTTGATTTGAAAGTTGAAGACGCTGCAATGCTCGCGTCTGCAAGGCAAGGCTGCAATGCTCGCGTCTGCAAGACAAGGCTACAAGGCCCGCGTCTGCAAGGCAAGGCTGCAAGGCAAGGCTACAAGGCTCGCGTCTGCAAGGCAAGGCTGCAAGGCTCGCGTCTGCAAGGCTCGCGTCTGCAAGGCAAGGCTGCAATGCTCGCGTCTGCAAGGCTCGCGTCTGCAAGGCAAGGCTGCAAGGCAAGGCTACAAGGCTCGCGTCTGCAAGGCAAGGCTACAAGGCCCGCGTCTGCAAGGCAAGGCTGCAAGGCTCGCGTCTGCAAGGCAAGGCTGCAATGCTCGCGTCTGCAAGGCAAGGCTACAAGGCTCGCGTCTGCAAGGCAAGGCTACAATGCTCGCGTCTGCAAGGCAAGGCTGCAAGGCAAGGCTACAAGGCTCGCGTCTGCAAGGTAAGTGCGAAAGTAGAGCAAAAGTCAGGCATTATCTTTTCGTTTTGTTTTCTTTAGACTTTCGCACTTAGACACTTTTGATGTTTAAGATCTCTAGATGTTCCAGATGGAGATTTTATGTTTAGATAATGCAAAAGGCCATCAAAACACCCTAAGATATCTATTAGAGTATGTTCCTCTCGAGTAATGCGTTTTCTAAAAGACACAATTGACCACAAATGGAAAAAAGATCTAATTTTGTCAATCAAAGCGCTGAAGACGGCCTACGGTGGAGGAGATCCAGTCACTG
Organism: Mesorhabditis belari; assembly: GCA_958450365.1. Lineage (NCBI taxonomy): Eukaryota > Metazoa > Nematoda > Chromadorea > Rhabditida > Rhabditidae > Mesorhabditis > Mesorhabditis belari. The sequence goes on along the minus strand of CAUEEP010000489.1, from coordinate 79,464 downwards.
GGCTCCAGAAGGGAGATCCAGAAGATGCGCTGGAAATTGATAAGATAGGAAGCCGATTTGAGGAACTGCTGTACTTGAAAGTGAAGATGAAAGTGAACAAGAGGAAGAATTATAGATTAACAACTTATTTTTATTGTTTTTTGTGCTTTTTATTTTGTTTTTAAATTTATCTGCAATTAAAACTCAATCGATCTAGACTGTGCTGAGGTGTCTGATGAGTGGCGATCTTGTTTTCCTCCAAGCCTTGCAGCATCTCCAAAAATTTGTAAACCCATCAAAAACCAAAAGTGTCTAAGTGCGAAAGTCTAAAGAAAACAAAACGAAAAGATAATGCCTGACTTTTGCTCTACTTTCGCACTTACCTTGTAGATGAGCCTTGTAGATGAGCCAAGCGAGCCTTGCAGCGTCTCCAACCATCAAATCTGTTCAATCTACTTTTGCACTTACCTTGTAGATGAACTACGCGAGCCTTGCAGCGTCTCCAACCATCAAATCTGTTCAATCTACTTTTGCACTTACCTTGTAGATGAACTATGCGAGCCTTGCAGCGTCTTCAACCATCAAATCTGTTCAATCTACTTTTGCACTTACCTTGTAGATGAACTATGCGAGCCTTGCAGCGTCTTCAACCATCAAATCTGTTCAATCTACTTTTGCACTGACCTTGTAGATGAACTACGCGAGCCTTGCAGCGTCTTCAGCCATCAAATCTGTTCAATCTACTTTTGCACTTACCTTGTAGATGAACTATGCGAGCCTTGCAGCGTCTTCAACCATCAAATCAAATCAAATTTGTCCCATCACCCATCAAATCACTCTAGCCGGGTTATTTTTATTCTTTTTATAATAAAATCAGCGATATTAAAATAAAAAACAAGTGGTTGCCGTCAAAAAAATTTTTATGGTCATCCGGCCGTTATACTCCCCCTTTAAAGCTTTCGTTACTTCTTTTTTGCATTAGTTTCTGTATTTTCATTTAACTTACCTATATGAGGTAAGTTGAATGCCTAACACATCCTTTATAGCATCACAAAATTGCCGTAAAAGAAGTGAACAACTAAGCGCACTAGAAATGAGGTGTTTAAACACTTCGAGCACAAAGTACGGCAAGTCAGGTAGCTGAACTAGTTACCTAACCTAAGCCTAAGCTTAAAGGAAAAGTTTGCGAGCAATAAGCAGTTAGAATAGCTATCATAGCTAGTTAGAATAGCTAGCATAGCTATCTATTGTACTCTAGTGTGTCCTTAAAGCTTTAGTTGCTTCTTTTTTGCATTCGTTTCTGCCTTTTTCATCCAACTTACGCTTAAACTCAACCCCTAAAAAGTTCTATTTAAAAAATTTTTCAAATCTTTTCATGCATGAGTCAATCTGTATCGGCTGGACACTTTTCCACCAATTCATTTTTTAATTTTTAGCGTCTTCGACAGTGATCACAGTCAGACTGAAGCAAGTGGACAACATTTGAAATTAAAGGGACAAATGATGCTTTCATGCACGGGGAAACACATCATTTATTTGTGTTCACCGTATGTGACGAGTATCCCAGAATTGCTCTCATTTGGTGGGTTTTTAAAGAGGAATCTAGAGAAATTCTGAAAAATTCTGAAAGTCTACAAGTAACTATAAGTTTATTTTGATAAAATAGATTAGTTTTGTAAGCAGTAATCAAACAAATAGTTGATACTTTACGACAGAATCGACAGAACACCACAGAATCGGTTTCTGTCGTCAGAATCCGATCATAAATTGTCTTGTGGTCGGATTCTGACGGCTGAAACTGATCCTGTCGTGTGGTCGGATTCTGTCGTAACAGATATATCTAAAAAGAGCATGACAGTGACGCTAACATGTTATATATTTACTCTACTAGCTGAATTCTCTTATTAAATCCCTCTGAAATGAGCAGTTCAGGTCTAGGGCTAGACCTGAACTGAACTAGACCCGGGGTTAGGGTTAGACCTAGAACCAGAAAAGAACCAGTACAGGCCAAATCCCAGATCCATTTTGAATTTGACTAGGATCAGGCCACAGGCTAAGCCTGGCTTGACCTGGCCAGCTGATCCTGGGTCAACTCACCGCCAACTGACTCTGGGTCAACTGCCCCTGGGCCAACTGACGGCCAACTGATCCTGGGCAACTGACGGTCAACTGATCCTGGGTCAACTGACGGTCAACTGATCCTGGACCAACTGACGGCCAACTGATCCTGGGTCAACTGACGGCCAACTGATCCTGGGTCAACTGACGGCCAACTGATCCTGGGTCAACTGACGGCCAACTGATCCTGGGCCAACTGATCCTGGGCCAACTGACGGCCAACTGATCCTGGGCCAACTAATCCTGGGCCAACTGACGGCCAACTGATCCTGGGCCAACTAATCCTGGGCCAACTGACGGCCAACTGATCCTGGGCCAACTGACGGCCAACTGATCCTGGGCCAACTAATCCTGGGCCAACTGACGGCCAACTGATCCTGGGCCAACTGACGGCCAACTGACCTTGTCATATAGATTCTTTCAGCACCATCTCGTGTTGTTAATGATAAACAAAAACTTTTCAAAGCCAGCACAGTCTTATCGACTCTAGGAATGCGTCTGACTGCAATGCCCCTTCACGATGCTACAAGAGATCTCATTCTTCTCAATCAACAACGTCTTTCCGATGTTGAGCTGAAGTAGGAAACCTCATAATCAGTTTTAGTTTGTAAAAGTTTCAAATTCTAAAAATACACATTACGATAGCGTCTTCAATTGTTTAAGGAAAACAATTGAAACTCGAAATCTCAAAGAATTTCCTTTCAGCCTCCAACTCGAGGCCAACAATGAACAACTTGAAATTTTGGCGAAAGATCTTGAGCTAGAAAAAGGGAAAACCGATGCTCTGCTGTCTGAAATGTTACCAGCATCAGTGGCTCAGCAATTGAAGAGTGGAATGAGTGTGGATGCAAGTAAGAGTTGAAGAATGAATTTCAGAAAGTTTTTGTTTCTAGGAGAATACCAAGAAGCGACGGTGATGTTCTGTGATGTGCCCTCATTTCAACAAATCGTTCCCCATTGTGCTCCGAAAGATGTGGTGATGTTGTTGAATGATCTCTTCACGAAATTCGATCGATTGGTCATCTTGCAAAAGGTTTATTTGAATATTACAATTATTGAAATCTATTGGGTTGGTGAATTGAAAAACTGCTGCTTGACTGCTTCTTCTGAATCGAAGTGTTCTCCTGCAAGCTCACTCATGGCCCGGAATAAATAGTCATCAGAAGGGGCGGACTGTATAGGGTATGCGCCAAAAGTTCCCAACAAGGCTATTTATTTTAGAGGGAGTCAGTTTTGCAACATGAGGGCGCGCGTTGTCGTGGATGAGAACGATCTTTGACTTTGAGGGCCTATTCTTCTTCAGGGATTCATTCACCCTTCTCAACTGTTCACTGTATTTGATTGCATTAATGGTCTTGCTATCCAGCAACTCCCAGTACACCACTCCCTCCATATCCCAGAAAATGCAGAGCATAAACTTCTTCTGGTGCAAATCGGGCTTAGGGTCACTTTCGGGTTTCTCGCCTGGCCCCACCCATTGTCACTTCCTCTGAAAGTTCACAGATAAAACCCATTTCTCATCTCCTGTCACAATTCGAGGAAGAAAGGATTTCCTTTCGACATCTCTCACGGAAGAAGAAAGGACATCTCTCACGGAAGAAGAAAGGACATCTCTCACGATGCACTGATCGAGGCGCGCTGCCTCTTCTGAGGATCATTGAGGTCATGGGGCACCCATGGGTCAACTTCGAGCACCCAAGCCCCAACTTTCGATTGGAACTTGGAGCACCCAAGCCAAAATCCTACTAAGAAGGATTTTGGTTTGTGTGTGAGACTCAAAAATGGAGGACTGGAGATGTCCCAGTTTGATCACTTTCCTCAAAAGAAACCTATTTTGGTGTCAATAGAAAAGTTGTAGAGAATCAAAAATTAGGCTTATAGCCAAATTTCCAAAAAGATACACTTAGTAGTTTCGCTTAAAATGCAAGTTTTGTGAAAATTCGTAAATTTGGCATTTCTTGAAAACCAGTTTTTGAATCGTTCTGAAAATTTGGATATAAGCTTGATTTTTGATTCTCTACAACATTTCCATTGACACCAAAATGGGTTTCTTTTGAAGAAAGTGCTCAAACTGTCACATATGACAATAGCCGGCGGGTTTTCCATTCTCAGACCCAATAGATTGAGATTAGCCTTGATTTGAGGAGAAGTCAATGTCGAATTTGAAGATTCGTAAACGGCCAGAAGAGCTTGTGGAGCAGAGAGGGAAGGGACTTATGTAAAAGCCCTGCGCCAGACGACAAGCGATTACGCGGCCGCACAAAGAACACACAGAACACAAATTTTAAGGGGAACTACTAGGTGTATCTTTTTGGAAAATTGGATATAAGCTTGATTTTTGATTCTCTACAACATTTCCATTGACACCAAAATGGGTTTCTTTTGAAGAAAGTGCTCAAACTGTCACATATGACAATAGCCGGCAGTTTTCAATTCACCAACCCAATAAAATGGCACAGAAAATGTATAAAAGTTTCCTACGTCTGGGGCTGGACATGAGCTTTGACTTGTTCTAGATCCAATCTAACCTGGCTCATCTTGCAAAAGGTTGATTTAAATATTATAATTATTGAATTATTGAATTCAATTATTGGATTGAATTATTAAAATCTAATAGATTCATAAAGAAACTTTTCAAAGTTTGTTTGTTTGTTTCTTTAAAGAAAAAGGGAATAAAGAATAAAATAAAGCTTTCTAATAAAGCTATTCATTAAAAAACATTGTTTATTAAATAAAAATGAAAGAAAAGAGGATAAAAGAGTTCAAAGTTGCTAAGTTTTTCAATTTTAAACTAGGCTTAGGCTCTTTCAAGAGGCTTAGGCTCTAAACCTTTAACGAGGATCAATGAGAGGGCAAGTCTGGTGCCAGCAGTCTAGTGCCAGCAGTCTGGTGACAGCAGTCTGGTGCCAGCAGTCTGGTCAGCAGTCTGGTGCCAGCAGCCGCGGTAATTCCAGCTCTCAAAGTGTATGTCATTATTGCTGCGGTTAAAAAGCTCGTAGTTGGATCTGAGCCTTTGGATACGGTTCACCGCTGTGTGATACTGGATCCGGGGTTAAATTCGTCGGTTCTCCGGCGAGATTCGATTTACCAGGTTAAAACCCAAATTTAAATAATGTTTAATGGTTTCTATTTCTTTAAATCAACATAGAATTGATTTTATATCCTTTTAAAACAATTCTGAGCACAATTTCGATCAAAAATTCAGCTTAAATGCATAAAAATTTTAACATTTGAATGAAAATTTGAAATTTTTCGCTTTTTAATTGAAAATTTCATGATTTCAAAAGAAAAAGTTAGATTTTAGTGAAGTGAATTGCTTTTATATCCTTTTTAAAACAATTCTGAACACAAATTCGAAAGAGAAGCTAGTTTAAATGCATAAAGTTTTAAAAATTTTTTTAAGAAAACTTAAAAAGTTTTTTCCGAATTTCGACAAATCAGACCTTGCTGACAAGTCAAATTTGGGCTAAAAGGCAAAAACTACGCAACTTAACGCTTTTCCGCAATCTACGCATACGATTCCCTTATATGGAATATTTTCGAAGCTCGACGACCTTTCCTAAGGCCTTTTCCAGCAAAAAACAAGGTGCGCAAATGTCCAGGTGCGCAAGTGTCCAGGTGCGCAAAAAAAAGGACGCATTTGTCCCATCCTCGTCTTTTTTAAACAATTCTGAACCCAATTTCAATCGAAAATTCAGCTTAAATGCATAAAAATTTCAAAATTTTGCTTTTTAATTGAAAATTTTATTATTTCAAAAGAAAAAGTTCAATTTTATTCAAAAAAAAATGGACAAAAATGTACAAAAATGTGGCAAATGGATAAGATTCGATTGATAAAATGATAAAATTCACATATGATTCCTCGTTTTTTCTATCCACGGTAGATCTTGATTCAATTTCGTCCAAAAGTAGGGCGAGAAAGCGATTTGTGGCACCATTGCATAGGTTTTTAGCGCTTTTTTTTCTTTCATTTCATCGATTTTCGAAAATACGAAAGAAAATACGAAAGAAAATAGTAAAAAAAAAGAAAATAAAAGAATAGATCGAGAATTCATCTTCCAACAATTGAAAAAGAATGCTAAAAAATCGAAAAGACACATTTTCTATTTGTCTCATTTCTCTATGTATTCTTTTTCTTTTCTTTTCTTTGCTCCTTTTCTTTTTTTATCAATCTTTTGCCTTTTCTATTGATGAAAATTGATGTCGGGAAAGGGGAAAATTGAGAAAATTGAGAGAATTTGTGATATATAACTGTTCTAAGCCTTTTCATGGATGGGTGGACCCCCGCAAAATCTCTCGGGGTCATGAGATCGTTGCAAACGATCTCTACTAGACGGAACTTTTTCTTGAAATAAACAAGATAAGATATTGAAGGCTTAAAGCAGTAGTAAGGCTTGAAACCTAAAGTAAAGCAGTAAAGCACTTAAGCAGTAAAGCAAGCAAGACTACAACTTACCAGTCTTGCCTTTACTTACTAATTGACAAGCTTTATGGATATAGCTGCTTACATTTCGTCAATCAATTTATCTACGGCTTATGAAGCTGAGAGGCTTATGAAGCTGAGAGGCTTATGAAGCTGAGAGGCTTATGACGCTGAGAGGCTTATGACGCTGAGAGGCTTATGACGCTGAGAGGCTTATGACGCTGAGAGGCTTATGACGCTGAGAGGCTTATGACGCTGAGAGGCTTATGACGCTGAGAGGCTTATGACGCTGAGAGGCTTATGACGCTGAGAGGCTTATGACGCTGAGAGGCTTATGACGCTGAGAGGCTTATGACGCTGAGAGGCTTATGATGCTGAGAGGCTTGTGATGCTGAGAGGCTTATGATGCTGAGAGGCTTATGATGCTGAGAGGCTTATGATGCTGAGAGGTAGGGGTAGGGCCTTATCCCTCACTAGGGCAAAATAACAAGAATGTCATGGCTTCGGTCGGTTGTTCTTTGCGCTCCAAGGTAAACTAAATCGATCTGGCACACCGAAATCCCAATTTTTACCAACCTAGATACCAAGCTGCGGGAAAAATGAGGAATTCGGTGTGCCAGATCGATTTAGTTTACGTTGGAGCGCAAAGAACAACCGACCGAAGCCATGACATTCTTGTTATTTTGCCCTAGTGAGGGATAAGGCCCTACCTTGGCGGCAGAGGTACATGTCGTTGTGGCTCATTGGTAAAGCGTTCGCCTAGTGATCGAGAGGTAGCAGGTTCGAATCCCGGTGGGTCATTTTTTTGTATTCCTAGCTTCAAAAGGATAGATACTTATACTGGAAACATTTGAAGCTTAAAATTGCGTTGTGTCATTGAAAAAAACGAAGATTGATGTGAACAAGCAGAAAGGAAAAAAGTCTAGATAAAGATTACGAAGGTTTCCCGTAATGGAAGCACTTGGAAATTCATCAAATTTCCAACTTAAAGCCGTTTTCGGACGAGAATTGATCAGCGGAATTTTGTTTTGCTCAAAATTTCGGCGCAAATTTGTAAACACACGCTTTCTAATCGAGAATTCTCGCAAGAATGACTTGCGATTGCTAGAAAATGAAGCAATAAGTGCACGAGAAAGAGAGAGTTTACAAAAGCTTTTATCAATCTTACGATTTCTCTATTTTCGAGCTTTCTTTTGTGTTTTTTGTGACTTTTTGTTTCAAATCTTCAAGGAGCGCCAAGTTTACCAATGCTCTAACTCTTTTTTACATTTCAACAATCGTTTTATTTACTCAAGAAGTCTCTCAAGTCTCACTTGTTCAGCGAGAACAAACGACGCGATTTTTCCCCGTTTCTCTCTTTTCTTTGCCGCCTTTTTTTTTTAGGCAATGGCCAATTTCTGTTGATTTTTTTCGTTTTTCATTCTTTTTTTGAAAGACTTTTGTCTCAGAATATTGACGAAAGTGAGTATAAAATGTGGATGAGAAATTGAAGAATTCACACTCGATTCTTCACTCGAAATCTACAATGTCTACCAAGATCTTCTCGCTTTTCATTGCTGCTTTGATTGTTGTCGGGCAAACTGAGGTGAATTTTAGATTCTAGAGCTTTAAAAGACTATAGAATACTGTAGATGACTGTAGAAGATTGTAGAAGACTGTAGAAGACTGTAGAAGACTGTAGAAGACTGTAGAAGACTGTAGAAGACTGTAGAAGACTGTAGAAGACTGTAGAAGACTGTAGAAGACTGTAGAAGACTGTAGAAGACTGTAGAAGACTGTAGAAGACTGTAGAAGACTGTAGAAGACTGTAGAAGACTGTAGAAGACTGTAGAAGACTGTAGAAGACTGTAGAAGACTGTAGAAGACTGTAGAAGACTGTAGAAGACTGTAGAAGACTGTAGAAGACTGTAGAAGACTGTAGAAGACTGTAGAAGACTGTAGAAGACTGTAGAAGACTGTAGAAGACTGTAGAAGACTGTAGAAGACTGTAGAAGACTGTAGAAGACTGTAGAAGACTGTAGAAGACTGTAGAAGACTGTAGAAGACTGTAGAAGACTGTAGAAGACTGTAGAAGACTGTAGAAGACTGTAGAAGACTGTAGAAGACTGTAGAAGACTGTAGATGACTGTAGAAGACTGTAGATGACTGTAGAAGACTGTAGAAGACTGTAGAAGACTGTAGAAGACTGTAGAAGACTGTAGAAGACTGTAGAAGACTATAGAATGCTGTAGATTGCTGTAGATTGCTGTAGATTACTGTAGATTGCTGTAGATTGCTGTAGATTACTGTAGATGACTGTAACTTGTACTGAATAGCAATTTCTTAAAAGAAAAGTAAGCGAATTGTGGATTTAAAAAGTAAGAGACACTTAAAGATCCTCAAAGTTTCCTTAAAGATCCTCAACTTCTCTAAAGATCTTCAACTCTATCACCTACCCCCTAGTGCAATAGATGCCTTGTGTTTCTAAGCAAAACCCACCTCAAAGTACACTCTTTCAGGCCTACTACCTAGCGTACAGCGCCTACGGATATCCATCAGTTTATGGAGCTCCCGTTGTCGCTTCTCCTTACGCCTATGCCTATGCCCCAGCCGCTTACGCTTTGTGGGGATCAAATAAAGGAAAAGCAATGGATGGAGAGAAAGCCCCAGAACAACCACCAACTTCTGGACTTACGAACAATCGACAATAGATTCGGCGAAGGATTTGTGTGTGTGTATATGCGAACAAATCGTTTTCTATTGTTTTTTCACTTAAAGTGAATAAAGATTTCATGGTTTAATGGCTTTTTGAGGCACTGGAAATTCAAATTCAACGAAACAAAACAGAAAAATTCGTGTAACTTTGTTACAGGCTGTTTTGAAATTCTGTTTAATTGCTGTTTAATTGCCGTTTAATTGCCGTTTAATTGCCGTTTAATTAACGTTTAATTACCGTTTAATTTTCTTTGATCAACTTCTTATTTCCATTCCATCGAGTTTGGAAAATAAAAACTCGAAATCAACTCGAAATTGGCATTGAGTTCAAGAGCTCAGAACCAAAAAATCCTCAACCAAAATCAAGCCAATGTCAAACTCCCAAAAGACGCCAACATTGGTTAAAGGCTTTCCGACCACAATCTTTGCCTCATTATGTTCCAAAATCCATTTCCTGCCCTGGCTTAAACCTTTGAACCAGGGTTGTAACCAGGTTCTAAGTCAGAGGAATCGCCTAGCCTAGGCTTGGGGCTTACGATAAACTGGCTAGGCACAAATATACCAATCAGAAGTCAACCAAGACCAAGCCTAAGCCAAAGCCTAAGCCTGAGCCTAAGCCAAGCCAAGCCAAAGCCCAGCCAAGCCAAAACCAAGCCTAAGCCAAGCCAAAGCTCAGCCAAAGCCCTGCCAAAGCCAAGTCAAAGCCAAGCCAAAGCCAAGCCAAAACCATAGCCAAGCCAAAGCCCAGCCAAAGCCATAGCCAAGCCAAGCCTAGCTTTAGTTTGACACAATAGATTGGGAAAGGGATTTGTGTGTATAGTACCGTATAGTACAGTACAGTACAGTACAGTATAGTACAGTACAGTACAGTATAGTACAATACAGTTACAGTATTCCTTCCAATTTTCAGGCCTACAAAGTGGAGACAGTTGGTGACAGTTATATGTCGGTTGGTGGAATCCCGGAGATCGTCGAGGCTCATTGTGAGATCATTTGCCATCTCGCGCTCGGCATGCTGTACGAGGCAAGGAATGTCACTGATCCAGTTTCCGGTGAGCAAGTAAACGAATAAGAAAAGATATTCAGTTAAAGGGTAATCTAAACAGAAACTTTGCATTTTCGCTAACCGTTTTAGATTTTTTTGTGTTGAATTCAAGTTTTTCTATAGTTTCCTCTAAGAAACCGTATTGGAACCGTATTGGAAACGTATTGGAACCGTATTGGAACCGTATTAGATCAAAATAGGAACCGTATTGGAACCGTATTCGAATCGTATTCGAATCGTATTGGAACCGTATTGGAACCGTATTGGAAGGAAACGGACGCGACCTATAAACTATTTATAAACAATTTTTAAACATTTAGGTAAACCATTAAAAATCAGAGCTGGAATTCACTCTGGTCCCGTTGTGGCTGGAGTTGTTGGTGCTAAAATGCCAAGGTGAACTTCATTTTTCGCTTCTGATAACTAGTAATCGCTTCTGATAACTAGTGTCTTAAGTATAAAGTAATCCAATCTATTCCCGAACTTTAGATATTGTCTATTTGGAGACACAGTAAATACAGCTTCTCGAATGGAATCGCACAGTCCAGTCGGGAGAATTCATTGCAGTGAGAGTGCTGTGAAGTAAGTAAATATAAAAAGATATTCATCTATAAAATTACATTTAGATTTAATATTAGGTTGTTCGGACAACCTAATAGATAATTTTCTAGATCAGCAGCTATAGATTGAAGATTTAAAGTTGATAATCATATTTCATTGATAATTTTTCAGTTGTGCTCAAAAAACTGGCCGCTTTGAGTTCGAAGGTCGTGGAAAGACTCAAATTAAAGGAAAAGGAGAGATGAATACATATTATTTAATTCGAAGTTTCAAAAGATCGATCTGGGAGATTATTCAGCATCAAAGAGGTGAGGGGAATAGTTGAATAACTGAAAGAATAGAGGCTGATTGTTTGACTTAAAGAAGTAACCTCGGTTGATTTGAATATGGCCAACTTTGCGTTCTTTTCTATCACTATCGGATTGTGTCTAGCAGATTTATAGAAAGCTTTTCGGTCGGTTTAATTACCCAAATCTTTATCTAAGTTAATCCAGTATTAATTTGAGTAACTAAACTGGCTTTAAACTCAATTTACAGCAATAATTATGGCACTGAATAGCCCAAATCAACTGTCAAACTGATAATTTGATTTGATTTTTTAATAAAACAATAGATACTAATAAAGTTAGCACTTAAATTTTGATTTTCCACATTTTTTTAGGGTAATCAATTACGCTGATTACGAATTTGATGTTTAAATTGGTGTTCTCAATTGTTCAATTGTTCCAATTGTTTGTTCCTAGGAGTAAACAGATATGGACTAGAATTAAGTTAAAGAGAGTGGACTCCTTCTGATATTCTGTCATCTCTAACACTCCGACAAACCCCGACTCAACTCCTCCAACGTATTAGAAGGGAGTCCCTGTGAAATGACCGACCCAAACTGCAGTTGAATATCCGGAAGATATATATCTTTATTTACAGTACAATATGAGCTACACAGCTCAAAAGGAAACTGTTTACCGAAGCCTAAGCCTAATCCTAAACCTGAAGCCTCAAGCCTAAGCGTTTTAAGGCTAAGGCTTTTGGTTGGGTAAAACCCAACCAATAAAAGAGTTATTTGGGTTTGGTCTCAACCCGTTCCAATTACTGATCCAATACAAAAATGTCTGAAATGGGGCTGAAATGTCCCAACTTGAACAGCTTCTTTGATCCGATAAAAGTACGGAAATCATAGGGCTGAAATGTTCCAATTTCCACCGTCGCCTCGATTCAATAAAAGTACAGAAATCAATTTGCAAGGATCCCCACTAGCCCAAACCCAAATAGCCGCCTTTTTTGGGGGAGGGAGGCCTGAATATTTGAGTTAGTGCTAGGCGCTAGCCGCTAGCCTACGCACTAAGTCCAAGCCTAACAAGGAAACTTTCCAAAGTTACCCGCGGGAAACTTTCCCAAGTACAATATGAGTTAACTAGTACAGCTAGTTACACCAAAATAAACATCTGAATTCAGATCTACATTCAGAAACTGTTTTCAAAAACGGCTAATCGGCAAAACGCACAAAGTTATAGGCGTTCTGAATTTCGGCTTAAGGCTTATAGGCTTAAGCTTAGGCTCAGGCTTAGGCTTAGGCTTAGGCTCAGGCTCAGACTTAGGCTTAGGCTCAGGCTTAGGCTCAGGCTTAGGCTTAGGCTTAGGCTTAGGCTTAGGCTTAGGCTCAGGCTCAGAGGTTCCTAAAAGCACAAAGTCCAAAACTTTCACACTTTCACAAAGTCCAAAACTTTCATCCAAAGAAAAGTCAATTTTAAGATGAAAATGTGAATTCAATCGACGGATATCAAGAGCTCAGAGCTCTTCTCTTTGCCGAAACTGGATTAAAGAAGAAAAAATCGACAAATCCAAGCATTGCCTGCTCGATTTGTTAAGTTTTTTTGGGATTTTACTGAAATACTTTTAAAGATGTTTAAAGTTTTCTAATTGATTATCGTTTTTTTGTCATTTTAATCGCTTTTTCTTTATTCTTTTGTCATTTTTAAGCTCTTTTTGATTATTTCTTTGTCATTTTATCATTTTTAACCTCTTTTTCTTTATTCTTTTGTCATTTTGTCATTTATTTTATCTAATTTTATCTATTCTTTTGGAATTTCATTATAAAAATTCAAAGATTTTGATTTTTTCGAAACTTTTCTTCAAAAAAATCGCTTAATTTCATGAAAACTTGTAAAATAAATGAATAAATATAAGAATTTAACAAAAAAAATAGCAATTTAATATAAGTTTTTAGAAAAATGATCAAGAATTGAATAAAATTCGTTTCAGAATAGGATTCGTTCCTAGGTGTAAACGGATATGGACTAGAATTTGGGTTAAGTTAAAGAGAGTGGACTCCTATTGATTGAGAGTCCACTCTCCTATTGATCCTGCCATCTCTAACACTCCGACAAACCCCGACTCAACTCCTCCAACGTATTAGAAGGGAGTCCCTGTGAAATGACCGACCCAAACTGCAGTTGAATATCCGAAAGATATATATCTTTATTTACAGTTGTACGATAAGACGAATAGATTACAAATGAGTGAAAGGGAAAGGGGGGACTCCAAGTGAGGGCCTCACTTGTCCTCCTAGGCAATCCCAAGAACCGCCCTTTCTCGGCGATGAAAGGGATAAGCACAGCCAAATTTACGAATCTTCACAAAACTTGCATTTTAAGCGAAACTATTAACTGTATCTTTTTGGAAATTTGGCTATAAGCCTAATTTTTGATTCTCTACAACTTTTCTATTGACACCAAAATGGGTTTCTTTTGAAGAAAGTGCTCAAACTGGGCTGACAGTTGACATCTCCAGTCCTCCATTTTTGAGTCTCACACTTGTCTCACACACAAACCAAAATCCTACTGCGAAAGAGGAATTGCCTGAAAATGGGCAGAAGTCGTCAATAATGGAAATTATTTGGAATGAATTGATGGCCTGAATAAATTTTAGTTCCAAGTCCCGCAGTTTTCAATTCACCAACCCAATAATTCTAATCACTTCTAATCTCTTTTAATCAACTATCTAATCATTCGAATTCTGGGTTCTTTTCCAATATCGGGGGAGCGGTCCGATTATCGGGGGAGCGGAAGGAAAATCGGGGGAGCAAATTTTGCCCCCTCGAAAAATGCATTTCTGGGACTTTTATTTTAACTGCAACGTTTTTTTAAACTTTAACGACGATGCGCTTCTCCGATATTTGTGCGTTCAAGGAATCGACGGCAATCGATTATTTCGTCACCAAAGGAGTCATCCAGTCGTGGATTTGCAACTGTGGCGAATCGATGAAAGTCCGCTCAAAGGGAAAAGATCTATTTCGCTGGGTATGTGACACTTGCGCACGGCGAAATGTCCCCAAGTGTTAGATATTTAAGTCACTTTTGTGATCTAATATAAAGGTTGTGAGAATAACGGGTAATTCGCGGATTTTATGGCAGTACTTTGGATAATATAGGACATATGTAGCGCTGCCAAAAAATTTAAAAAAAAACGTTGCAGTTAAAATAAAAGTCCCAGAAATGCATTTTTCGAGGGGGCAAAATTTGCTCCCCGATTTTCCTTCCGCTCCCCCGATAATCGGACCGCTCCCCGATATTGGAAAAGAACCGAATTCTGATCTAAAACTTTCATAAAACTTCACAAAACTTTGTTTTTGTCTAAAATGCAAATTTGTTTCAAAGTTATGGCAAAAATTGTTGATTCAATCGGGTTTAATTTAATTTTAATCGATTTCCCACAAATCCCCAGTTTAAAAGCAATTTTGACTTCTTAATTTATAAAAAAACAAAATTTATATAAAAATAGTCAATTCTCAAACTTGTTTCGTCAAATTAGATATGTTTTTTTTTCGATATTAAACTCTTTCAAAATCATTTACAGCTAATTTCTGAATCAAAATCTTTTTCTCATAAGTAGAAAGAGAAAAATTGGGTAAATAAACCCACCAAAAACCCCAAAAACCCGAAAAACCCCAAATGTTTACTCAAATCTCTGTTTTCTTCGCTCAATTCTTTCCCTTTTCTCTTCTTTCCTTGAGAAATTCACATACAAATCAACAGGTTGCTCACTAGTTTTGAGAAATTTTGAAATTCTCATTCTTTGACCTTAAATTTTTGTACTTAAAGTCAATGATAAAAGCAAAATTCGATCTTTAAGTGTACTTTGAGTGTAAAAATTGTAAATACAACTTCCCTGATGCACTCAATTTCTAAGAGTAAGCCATCTTTGGCACACAGCTAACACAACAAACACAGCTAACCAATTTTTTACTCCATAGCTTTTTCTTGTTTATGCGATTTTCTGTAAAAATGATCACTAAGGGTAACGAATTGTGAAAAGAAATCTTAAAAAGCTTTGTTTTTGTTTTCAAATTTCAAAATTCAACTACAAAAACAAGTAAAAGTGAAAGTAAGGGCAAAAGTAAAACGAAAATTCCAGTTTGAGTACGGGTTGGCAACTTGCCAAGCCTAAATTCTAAAATACACCTAACTACCGTAGTCGAGACGGCGTCTCATTTTTCCTTTTGAAATTCATTCTTTCAAAAAAAATTTGGCGATTTGGCGCTTCGCTGTCTCTTTTGCGCGTATTTTTCCTATTCTCTATCCTTATAAATTTCTGTTTATTGTTAAACTTTCCGTTCTTCTTTTATTTTTAAACTTTCCGTTCTTCTTTTATTGTTTTCACCTTTTTCCCTGTTTCTTTCTTTTAAAATTGTTAAAGTTTAGATTTTAGAGTTTCTATACTTTCTATCCTTTCTATTCTTGCTATCCTTTCTATCCTTTCCCTTTCTATACTTTCTGTCGTTTCTATACTTTCTATCGTTTCTATACTTTCTATCGTTTCTGTACTTTCTATCCTTTCTATACTTTCTATCCTTTCTATCCTTTCTATACTTTCTATACTTTCTATACTTTCTATACTTTCTATACTTTTCTCGGTCTTTTCACTTTGTTGATTGGTGCTATGGGAGTTTAGGGGCATTGAAAATTTGAATAATTTCATCAAGTTGCATTTAGTGATTGTTGTTGATCTCTGTTGATTGTCACGCGACTTTTACTATTCATTTTAACAAATTAGGTTTTTATTTACTTTACTTTCTTTATTTAGTTATGGCGGGTGTCGCTGCAGCAAATAGATTAGAGCTGAAATCGTTTAACCTATTGAAAGAATGGCCCAAAATTGCCGGAAAAGCTGATGTTGACTTTGACGGGTGGCTAGAAGATCGGGGATTGCTATGGAAAGTGCGCAACTGCCTCAATTGTAGCTACTTTGGAACACGTGATGCAAAAATATGTTCTTCCCGATTCTACGATACACAGATTTGTTGATCTGACTACAGCAACTTGGCAAATTTGGATTATGTTCACCGGACGTTCAATCATAGGCAAAACTTTGTCAATCCTATAAATGGTGTTCATGCCTAGTAAATAGAGTCCCTTTGGAGCAAATCAAGAGAAGAATTAGAATGAGAAATGGACTTAACGTATTTGGATGACCATTTTCTTGAGGTCTTGAGGCAGTGGCAAAGCTCTTCTGGATAGAAGTCGTTGCAAAATACCCACTCTTCTAAAGCCAGTCAATCCAGTTCAGCCGCGAATTTGTCTTGTTATTCCTCTCGTTTTGGAAAATCATTTGAAATTAGTGTTTCTGGGTTAAAAGAATTAGCAGTTTGGGTAAAATTTCGATCTAGGATTTGGATGTTTGGAGCCGTAATATGTTAGTAATATTTTTTTCAACTTGCTCTTTTAAAAAATGAGAAAATAATATTTTATTTAGCGTAGAACTCACTTTTTGTGTAAGGACAGCATTTTTGATGTGAAATTTGATTCTTTCAGAACCCGGAATTTTCTTACCACTTTTTGAAAACCCAAATGCGTCACATCCAAATTTAGGTCACTTTAAACTTTTCCATTTGAATTTGTCCTCAATTGCTATTTTGTAAAATATACGGTTCCAATACGGTTCTTTTTTTGATCTAATACGGTTCCAATTGATGTAAAATATACAATTGATTCGCTAAGACGTGCACAGCGCTGTAGATTTTGCCTTAAAAGGGTGTTTTTTTGGTTTATAGATTTTAACAAGCCAATTTTTTGCACTTATTCTTTACTTTTTTTTTCCCTGACCTTTTTACCTAATTTTATGTAGTCAAAAGTCAATAGCCCGCACTAAAAGACAAATAAACAATCTCTCGGCTTTCAGAAAAATATTTTCAGGTTGAAAGAGAAAATTTTGCGTTTTTCTTTGAAAGCACAACAATTTTATCCTAATACTGACAACAACATAACAATTTTTTACTTAATAGCTTTAGCGATGTTTTAAAAACTAAGAAAATAACTTTATTTGTACGTAAAATAGCTTTTTTGCTCATTAATCTTTCTACCTTCTTTTTTCTAAAAGTCAAACTGATTTTGAATCTTTTATTTAATTAAATTGATTATGATATTTTTAGAGAAATGGAGAGCTACGATAAAGAGAGAAATATCTCTACGATCAAGATTGAACCCGGATTGCCAATGCCCGCTGCACCACCGGGAGCTCGTGAGTCGTTGAAATCTTTAGCTTATTGCCTATTTTCTAAAACATGTTCCCTTTCTCTCTACCGTGATTTTGTCTCTATTTTTATTCAATCTACCGTGTTCTCTAATAGTAGTGCACCCTGAGCGTCGCCTAAATTCTCCGAAGTCTCGAGAACCGCTTATCAGAACCTATCGATGTGGGGTCGGAAAATGTAACTGACGATGAGATCTAGTGGGGGATTTGAGTGTTGAGCTTTTGTGAAAGCTTGAAAACTGTAAAATCGTCACCAACTCGGCTCGCTGGGGCGCACTACTATTAGAGAAAATACGCTAACTACTTTTTGTTTGATTCTGTGAGCGTTCACAAAGGATATCGAAAGATATAAAAAGTGAATAGATTAGAGAAAAAGAGAAACAGAATTAAGATAAAAAGAAAAAGGGGACACGTTTTAGAAGTCTAATCATTAGCGTTTCAGCTGTCGGCTTTATGCCAACGATGGCCCCAATTGCTGGAGTGCCAATTGGACTCGAGTATCTCACGCAAATCGATCGTTTAATCATTCAACAGGTGATTTATCTTAGCCAGTTTAATGCCCTGTACTTTGTGCTTGATTTTACAAACGCATTCTTTTTATTAGACTCTTTCTTGCTTCAAAGATTCCCTTTTAGAAAGTGAGCCTTTTGGAAGCGGTCGCCGGTTGGGAGGTGAAAAATAAATACGCTATTTACAATTCTGTTGGACAACAGGTGAGAAAATGGCTTGTTTTTTTTTAGAAATTTCAGACATTCTGGTCTTTGATTGATGAAATTATAGGTCTACTACGCTTACGAGGAATCAGGATGCTGTATGAGACAATGTTGTGGAGGGCAAAGAGGATTCACTATACATATTGTCGATAATTTCAATCGAGTGAGTACAGAGAAGTTTTTTTGAACGCTAGATAAGTTTAAAATGCTGTAGCTGTAGTAATCTCGATAATTAGAACAGATTCAAGACAATTTGAAGTGAAACTCTTGTCTTCCCAGAAAGCCAGAAATTTCCTTCTCTTTCTTCCTTGTGTTTCCTATTTCTTGTTGGGGAAAGAAGGCGCTAATAGCTAATGATAGAGAGTCTGCCCGGTAAGCAGAAGATCGAGGGTTCAATTCCTCTTGGAAATTCTTTATCATTTACTTTTTTTACGTTATTGACAGTTTACTCTACCCATTTTTATTGCTAGACTCCTTTTTTTATTCTTTTATTAGCTAAGTTTTAGGAAGTGATGCGTATCAGCCGTCCCTTCAAGTGCTGTACCTGGTGTTGCTTGGCGAATTTCCGTTGCTGTGGTTCTGAAGTGACTGTCGAGGCGCCAGTCGGGAATGTGGTTGGTCAAATTTACTTTATAGTAATCAAAAGGCGGGTTTAGAATCAATTAAAGATCTATTATCTATTCATTAATCCATTAAAAACTTATCTAAAGGCTGGTTACTGAAAAAGTGTCATCTGAGCTGAAGAAATCTCTTATTTATCAAAAAGTTGGGAAGAATTTATGGCTTAGTTTTTAAGAAATCACCGTGCAGACTTTTTTTTTACGAATTTTCTTGTCAATCTAATAGTTAGCAGGACTGTAGGACTAGTTCCGTGCTAATAAAATTTACAAGTAGTTATATATCTCTTCAAGAAGTTATATATCTCTTGTATACCAAATCTGCTCGTGTCTGTAATGTAGACTTAGCGGAATAATAATCAGTTCCGTTAAAGTACTCACGGAATAATAATCAGTTCCGTTAAGTACCGGTACTTATCAAGATCTTGGTTCAATATTAATACAGCTAATCAAAGAAATTAAGGAAATTGTTGCTGATCTTTTTAGGATAATTAGCGTTAAGCCAAATCTTTTTAAAACTTCAAATTTCGGATCGGTGTTGTGCGGGAGCGTTTCGGGTGTTGTTCTTACAATATGGCGATTATGAACGCCGATGAGTCGCAAGAGATTTTGAGGTATCGGAACTAAGAGCTCGAACTATGACTTTCTGTATTAATCCTTTATTTGCATATTATCGTAACCTTTCCAGGATCACCGGCCCGAACATGTGCAGCTTCAATTGGTGCTGTAATTGTTGTGCGGACAAGATTTTCGATGTAAAATTTCAAATTCTTTACGATTTAAGAATCTTTATTTACAGCTGGAGACGCCTGATCGCCAATTAGTTGGCACAATTCGAAAAAAATGGAGTGGACCGGTGAAAGAGATGTTCACCGATGCAGATAATTTCATTGCTGAGTGTGAGTGAAATTTTTATCGTAGCTAGTTTTAGTCCCCATTCTTTGTGCCCGAATAAACGCTCAACCTCTAGCGCACTTGATTCCTGCTTTTTAGTGACATTAAAAGCAAGAGGGTGCCAGTGGGGAAACGTTTACTAGAGCACAAAGTATATAAAGCTTTTTTTTTGTCTTTAGTCCCAATTGATTTGGACGCAAAAGCAAAAGGAACACTGCTTGGCGCCACGTTCTTAATTGTAAGTTTAAATTTTGATAAAATTCAAATAGAATATTCGTTTTTTAAGCAAAAAACAAAAATTTCAGGACTTTCTCGCTTTTGAAAACAATCAAAATCAACAAAAAAGTTAATGAGATGAATAAAACTACTTTAAGCGTACTTTAAGCTAATCGAATTAATAAATGTAAATAAATTTGTTTTGTACAAGTTGAAAATGAATTGAAAGACAAGATATGATTGAAAAAGTACAGAGTACAAAAGTACATTAAAATTCACTCAATTACAGTAAAGAAAAGTTTTCTCCTTTGGTGAAGACTTTAAAATCAAAAAGAGAGTGAAAAACGTGAACAATTGGAAGATAAAAACTTCAAAACTTGTCATCTAAGCCAAAAAGAAATTGAATCTTTCAACTTATTTGCATTTTTATGCAAAAATTCAAAAAAGTAAACAACGTTGGTGGGCGAGCAGGCGATCTAAAAAAAAAGGCGAGCAGTTTCGCAAACGAACTCCCTATCCACTACACCACTCAACGATCTTTTCGAGCATGATGAAGAGTACCTTTCTTCTCTCGGCCCCAAATTTTAAAATTTTTCTTTTTTTTTTCAAATTTAGTCAAAATTTATAAATTAGAAACTTTATAACTTTATCAGATTTAAAGATTTCCAACATTTCCAAATTTTTCAAAACATTTTATTCAGAATTTGTTTGTTTCTTGTTTGTTTATTGTTTGTTACTTGTTTGTTACTTGTTTGTTTATTGTTTCATTTGTTCTTTTATTCATTTTATTTTGAAATTTTTTGGCATTCTAAGAGGCGACAAAATTTGACAACAAAATAGAAATGTCCATTTTTGAGTTTTGGCGGCCGAATCGGGTCAGCAGTAAATACTGTAATAGTACCCCACCCTCATAATGACGGTGCGGAGTGCTGCGTAGCTCTAGCTTTGAACGAGTTTTTCTCGACACTGCTTTATGCTACAATGCTCGTTTGGGTGTCAAAAAATAGCTGAAATTCAGGGCTATTTTTTGATACCAAAACGAGCATTGTAACATAAACCAGTGTCGAGAAAAACGCGTTCAAAGCTAGACTACCGGAAATACTTTAATAGTACCATACCATAATGACGGTGCGGAGTGTTGTGTAGCTCTAGCTTTGAACGAGTTTTTCTCGACACTGGTTTATGCTACAATGCGCGCTTTGGTATCAAAAAATTTTCCAATTTTCCAGCTTTTCGCCAATGCGGCCGCCTCGTTGCAATCGAATGGAAAGACTAAGATATGTGCTGGGGCAAATGGTGCTCAAATGACAACATCGTGCCTCAAGCGTGCCTCCGCCGCTGCTCAAAGCGATTCCAAGGGGAAAGCAACGCAGCAAGAAAGCCGGGAAATTGAACTCCGGTCGGAACAATGACCGGAAATGCAACAATTTCAACTAAATACCCAACCTTGGATCTCCTTTGGATAGCGTTGAAGAGCCTAGCATTTGCACTAGATCTAGATGTATTTAAAGTGTACCTAAAGCGTTATTTTGCCTGAAATTCTCAATTTGCAAATTTTTTGTATAGTAATAGCTGAAATTCAGGGCTATTTTTTGATACCAAAAACGCATTTTTTGAGAGTACGGGCGCTTTGAAAAACAATGAAATACTAAAAACTTTTGCGACTACGCGGCTGTACGAGGGCCGTGGGGTACTATTACAGTATTTACGGTAGGTATTTATTCGAACGCAACAATGAAATAGGCAAACAAAAATTAACAACAACAAATTACTTATTAATAACTCCTCGAATAGAATTTTTCAAAACATTATTCAGAATTATGGCCTTTTCTTTTGCAAGCAACTTCTAGCATTTTGCAGCTACTTTACTAATATTGTCAGACGAGGGCTAGCATATACAGCTTAGCTACGGCCTCGCCACGTTAAAACACGGTATCCCGTCAGATCCGCCAAGTTAAGCAACGTTGATCGCGGTTAGTCTCTGGTTCGAATTCAGCAGATGAGTCAGGGATATCTTTCCCGAACCGACTGCTGTAGGTGCACCCATATGGTGAACTTGGTTCCCAAGACCGGTCCTATTAGGTTGTCCCATAAAAACCCAGAGGTTTTTCTGTTTTGATCACTACTCGCTTACAACACTACGTTTTGTATTTTTCTTTTTTTTCTTTTTTATGCTAAAACTTTCTTCTTTCTTGCATTAACATTCATTTTTTAGGGACCGACACGAAAAGTGAGTTGTAGTCGATCGAATGAAGCCCACTCGAGAAGAAATCCACGCCCTACTGCTTCAACGATTTTCAAGAGGGATTTCAGCGGCCAAAGCAGCACGAGAAATCAATCAATTTTATGGGAACAAACTTGTTGGAACGAGTACTGCACAGGAATGGTTTCACAAATTCAGGACGGGCAACACGAAGATCAAACGGAAGAGAGGAAGCGGCCGACCCCGGAAAGGGGATCGATCGATTCTGAGGTGCCGATTCCTGCAAAATCCCGATGGATCAACCCGAAAATTGGCTGGACGTTACTGTGGACGAATGACTGTGTGGCGATGGCTGCGAAAAGTGGGAAGAAATTGGAGAAAACAACGTCAAATCCCATACGAATTGTCGGCAACAATCCAAGCCAAAAGAAAGCGGATATGCCACCACTTCGAATATGCGAAGTGGAGCGAATATCGGCATGGTCGGCTTCCTCTTTCAAACATCATAACTCGTGATCAAACGTGGATTTTCTACGATGGTCGAGTGTGACAACGGCAGTGGTTGAAGAAAGGGCAAGTAGGAAAAATGGTGCCAAAATGGAAGATCCACGAAAAGAAGCGAATCTTGTGTGTCGACTGGTGTTCAACAGGCGTCCTTTTCTGGGAACTTCTCAAACCCAGGCAAAATTTCAACACCAAACAAAATTTTGATTCTGATTCTTCGTTGTTTCTATGTGCTGAATATAAATGAAATTCAAAATCTCTGGGTTTTTATGGGACAACCTAATACTAGGCCCCTTCCCCTGGATAACCAGGGATCCAGGGATTAGGATAACCAGAGATCCAGGGATTGGGATAATCAGGGATCCATATGGGTAGACTTGCCTAAGGCGCAAGCTCATATAAAGCGGGTAGCCTTCTCCTCCTACATCGTCTCCTACATCGTCTCCTACATCGTCTCCTACATCGTCTCCTACATCGTCTCCTACATCGTCCCATCCTCACAAACGATAGAATATTCCCTAGGTCTTAATGTGTAAATTGTGATTGTGTGTGCAAAATAAATCACCGGTAACCCCGCTATATATTATATTTGTTCATTTCTTCTTTTTTCATTTGTTTGTCTCTTGTTTGATTCTTGTTTCATTTATTTGTTTCTATTTTTCATTTCATTTATTTATGGGGTAACCTAGGTATGGGGTAACCTAGGTATGGGGTAACCTAGGTATGGGGTAACCTAAGTATGGGGTAACCTAAGTATGGGGTAACCTAGGGTAGACAGTTGTCTGAACTTTGACCCTAATTTTCTTTATGTTTTTATAAGTAAGTCTACAAAACAGATTCTAAACAGATTTGTTTTTTTTTTGATTCATTTTGTTGTCCATTTGGCATTCTAAGAGGCTACAAAATTTGACGACAATTTTGTTGAAGTAGTGTTACTTCAAATGAGTCATTTCTCGAGCATTTCTCGAGCATTTCATAACGCATTTTCTTTGTGTTCATTTTGTATTCACGAAAGCTCGTAAATAATTTCGTTTCGGGCTTTGAAAAGAGGAGAATTTTGTGAAATAAAAGCAAAAAAGACGAATTTTTCAAACATTCTGATGGCTCGTTTCCGGCAAACTGCCGAAAAATCTTTGCAGATTCGTTTACCAAAAACTCCCAAATCTTTTGAAGCAATTGGTATGAAAATTCGATTTTAAATTTAAAAAATGAATATTATCTTTCAGAAAAGAATGCTAATTTATTGAAAAACGATTTAAAAATGGAAATTATTATGGAAAATGCTTCTCGTTTCCATTTGAGCTTCGATGTGCCTAAAGAGCTGAAAGCTGAGCATTTCAAGATTATCGCAAGAACGAGAACGATCAAGATTATCGGAGATTTACCGATTCGGAAAAGGAAATTGAAAGTGAGCCGATCTTGAAAAGCACTAAATACCCAGCCAGATATTTTGAGACATTTAAATATCTAAATAGCTACTGTGATATCCAGCTTAAAAAGAAGAACATTTGATTTTAGCTCAATTTATATTCTAGCTTCATATTATGGGTGGATCTCGATCAAAGACATTTTCTTGCCAAAAACAATGCAATTCAGCTTAAATAAAATGTTATTCTTGGGATCTGGATGTCACAGTGTACTTAGAAATATTTAGTTTAGAACAATATGCTAAAGTTTTTATAGCCTAGTGGCTAGCGAGCTTGGTTCCAAGGCGGAGGGTGCTGGTTCGATCCCCGGAGGCGGCAAATTTTTTTGCTTTTAAAGAAAAACGAATTTTAGGCAAAGTGGTCAATGAGAACGCTTTTTTCTGAAACTCATCAATTGCCAGATGGAGTAGATTTGAAAAAGATGAGAGCTATTCTCACAAAGAAAAATCAACTCATCGTTTACACAGAAAAATTGAAAGAAAAAGGAGAAAAAGTGCGAATTATTCGAATGGAAAAGAGCTAAAGATGCTATAATTTCGAATTTTGATTGAATTGTTGAATAAACTGTTTTTAAAAATGCAAATTGCCCCCTCTGCATTGGAATTCCTGTTTGCGACGAGAATCGGAGCCAAAGAATCTATGAATCGGAGCTTTTTCCTGCAAAAAATCTATGAATCAGAGCTTTTTCCTGCATAAAAATCAAACGTTTGTTGCGATTTCTGCACAAAAAAAAGCAAAATTCTGCGTTCCAAGACGAGCCGATAATCCAATTCATTCATCTTCTTTGAAACAAAGCATAATTTCACTCGTCCTGTTGAGTGTCCTGTTGAAAATTTGACTTTTGCGTGGTTTCTGGGTATTTCGAAAAAATCCCGGATTTTCAACGAATCGTCACACTTTGAAGGCTTATAACTTTGTCCAGAGTTTATATTTTTGTCAACTTTTTATATCATTATAAAGGCGAGATTTTAGGCTTTCAAATAATACCGCATTGAACTGGATTCGATAATCCAGTCCAAGAAAATCAGAACCAACTCTGAGCAAATGTGGCCAATCCGACTCGGGTGTCGTGTCGCCTGTTTGTATGGGACTGAAAAATCAAAATAAGCTCTATTACATGTTATTTGAAAGCCTGAAATGTCCTCTTTACAATCTATAAAAAGTTAGCAAAAATATAATCTCTGGATAAAGTTATAGGCTTTCAAAGTATGACGACTTGTTCAAAATCCGGGATTTTTTTTTTTAAATACCTGGAAAACTACTCAAGACTTGTGTGTTTCATAAAAAAATTCCTAAAACGTTCGATTTCTTTTAAATTGAGAAGTGAAAAGTAAAAGGGAGATATTTTGGTGGAATTTAGGATAAAAGGACTGGAAAAGTTAGGACTTGGAAAGGCAAATATTTAGAAGAGAAAAAAAAACTAAAAATTTAGTCTAAATTTTCATTTGATAACGAAAGATAACGGGACAAAAAGGGAATCTCTGATAAAAAAACTTCTCTTCTTTCGTTTATATTCTGCTTCGGTTTTCACAATGTTCACTTTTCATTTTTGCATCGACAATGCAGGTATTTTTCGAAAAATTTTGTTGCCACTTTTCAGCTCGGATTAAAAATATTTCAAAAAAATAAAAAGTTTTTTCTTTCTCGAGGTTTGCTTAATAAAAAACGAAAAAAAACTCAATAATTGCTTCTTTCTTTTGATTTTTGCGAGCAAAGATAAAGATTTTCTTGCTAAAATTTCAAAATTAAGAAATTAAAGTAAAATTTGAATCGTCAAAGATTTTGAAATGAAATTTTTTGTGAAATTTGACGAGTTTAAATTTGTCGAGATTGATGAGCAAAATTAGATTTAAATTTAAACTTTAGAATACGCACGAATCCGTTCATTTCGATGCCACTTATTGGTGGGGAATTCTCGAGAATTTCGTTGCAACTCAAGGAAATCAAGGCGATGAATGGAAGCAGCAACGGTTTGTGAAAAGATCTGTGCTTTGTGCGGGAAAAAACGTGAACGCATCCTTTCTGGCATATTGAAATCATCGATTTAAAGGAAAAATGATAAACTGAATAGAGCATTTATCATTTGTTTTGATTAAAGAGTCTACCAAAAGACTAGGATTTGATTCTTGAGAGTTTCAAAGCGCAAATTAAACCCAGTGAAAAGCTGGGCCCTGCTGGGAAAACATCTTGGTTTGGGTTTCAAAGCTGAAAATGAACCAGTATTGTGAAATTTAGTACTGTAATCTAAATTTAATCAACAATTTGAATATAGAAAGTCAATTCCCTTGAGAAGATTCTCATTTGCAATTCAATAGCGATGGAATTAGATTCAAAACTTGATTGATGACTTACAAACGGGAAAACTCAATTACAGTAAAGAAAAGTTTTCTCCTTTGGTGAAGACTTTAAAATCAAAAAGAGAGTGAAAAACGGGAATTGGAAGAAAAATTGGAAGATAAAAACTTCAAAACTTGATAGATGACTTACAGCAAGGCTTAGGCTTTTAAGTCATCAAGACTGATAGACTTTGGGACAAAGAAGGGAAAAGCCGTGAATTCAGTGCACCAGCTTCAGATTCGGGCCGGAGTTTTGCCAGGGATGTTCCAAACGGAACATAAGTTACCGTATTTTCTCTAATTGTAGTGCACCCAGCCGAGCCGAGTTGATGACTATTTTACCGTTTCTAGGTTCTCACAGAAGCTCAACACTCTAATCCCCCACTAGATCTCATCGTCCATTTTCCGACCCCACATCGATAGGTGCTGATAAGCGGTTCTCGAGATTTCGAGGAATTTAGGCGAGGCTTTGGATGCACTAATAGAGAAACACGAACAGAGAAACAGAGAAACAATTACCGTCTTCTCTCTAATAGTGCACCCGTGCACCCGGCCGAGTGCACGAGTGCCGAGCAATGCAAAAAATGCAAAAAATACACTTTCACAGGAATTATTGACCAGGAGGCAGGGGGTACTTCTTGCCTATCCCTGCTGCTGTCAATGAGTCAGGGGGGATAGTAATTTTCCCCCCTGCCCTGTGCCACGGTGGAAGCCGGGGGGTCACTCGGCTAGGGTTTACCCCGGGAGCCGCGCCTTACCATGGTGTATCCTTCCAACCGACGCAAGCACGCCGCACCATGGGATTTTACCGAGTCTTTTTCTGACTCAGGCCGGGACTCAGCCCTGCCATGATGCTGAACAAGAATTTGTGCTTTATATCGCCCCCATAGCACGTCGGCTGCCAGAAAGGGGTCGAGTAGGAGGACCGGCTGAGAACCCACACCCACCCACACCCGGCTGAGTGTGCACAATTTGGAAAGCTTTTTGAGAATTTCCAGCTCTTTTTTTAGTCCGAGGAAATTTGAGTTAAAGTTAGGCTACCTACGTGAAACCAAGGGCCATCCTGTTCCAAGTTTCAACGTTTAAAATCACGATTTTCAGCCCAGAACATCAATTGGAATGGATTCAATATCTCGCGAACGATTTGCTCACTTTGAAACAACAAGTTGAACGTTGGCTTTTGATTGGCTTTGATTCAATTTGACGGCTTTCAAACAACAGCTTTCACGAATACTTAAAAACAAGAATACTTTAGTTAAATCCGTTTCATTCAAAGTTTTTCCAAGAAACTGTTACCTTGAATTTCGCAATTCTCACTCAAAAAAAGGCTCTAAATTCACGAAAAGTTAGAGCTAAAATAAGCATTTTATCAACGAAAGGTTAGTAAAAGGCTAAGCAAAGTTCAAGTCTAACTTTTGCTATTCATTTATATGATTCTCAATAGGTTTACAACAGAAAAGCGACTTGTGCTCACTTCAATAGCTATTTTTTTCGCATTAGAGATAGAATCTTCAAAGCTCTATCTTTCATTTGAAAAATTTGTTGTTGAAGTGATTAAATCTTGTTTTTTTCATTGTATACCTATTGATAATCATTTAAATGAATAGCAAAAGATAGACTTGAAATTTGCTTGCTGCTTTGCTTAACCTTTTGCTAATCTTTCGTTGATAAAATGCTTTCCTCAGCTTTTGATTATGCGATTCGTTTAAGTATTTATTGATTACAATAATCTTTGATTTCAATAATCTTTGATTACATTAATCTTCTCTATCTTTTAGAACGTCAAAACTTGGCTCGTCTCTATTTTGTGCCAACTTTCGTCAATCATTCACTAGATTTCGATATTCATTGGCCAGAGGAGAAACAACAGAGAGACGATGCATATCTTGTATATAAAAGGTCAGTGATTCGTCAATGATTCTAGTTTTCTTTAAAGCAATTCTAGATAGTCCTAATCTCTAAATTTATTAGTCGTTTTTTCTCTAATAGTAGTGCACCCTGAGCCTTACCTAAATTGCTCGAAATCTCGAGAACAGCTTATCAGAACCTATCGATGTGGGGTCGGAAATATAGCTGACGATGAGATCTAGTGGGGGATTTGAGTGTTGGGCTTCTGCAAAAGCTTGGAAACCGTAAACTAATATGATGCTAACTAATTTAAAGCAATTCTAGATAGTCCGTAAACAGATGAGTCAGGGATGTTCTGCTTCGGTTTTCACAATGTTCACTTTTCATTTTTGCATCGACAATGCAGGTATTTTTCGAAAAATTTTGTTGCCACTTTTCAGCTCGGATTAAAAATATTTCAAAAAAATAAAAAGTTTTTTCTTTCTCGAGGTTTGCTTAATAAAAAACGAAAAAAAAACTCAATAATTGCTTCTTTCTTTTGATTTTTGCGAGCAAAGATAAAGATTTTCTTGCTAAAATTTCAAAACAAAATTAAGAAATTAAGAAATTTAAGCAAAATTTGAATCGTCAAAGATTTTGAAATGAAATTTTTGTGAAATTTGACGAGTTTTAAATTGATGAGCAAAATTAGATTTAAATTTAAATTTAAACTTTAGAATACGCACGAATCCGTTCATTTCAATGCCACTTATTGGTGGGGAATTCTCGAGAATTTCGTCGCCACTCAAGGAAGTCAAGGCGATGAATGGAAGCAGCAACGGTTTGTGAAAAGATCTGTGCTTTGTGCGGGAAAAAACGTGAACGCATCCTTTCTGGCATATTGAAATCATCGATTTACAAGAAAAATGATAAACTGAATAGAGCATTTATAATTTGTTTTGAGTAAAGAGTCTACCAAAAGACTAGGATTTAATTATTGAGAGTTTCAAATAGCTACTGTGATATCCAGCTTAAAAGAAGAACATTTGATTTTAGCTCAATTTATATTCTAGCTTCATATTATGGGTGGATCTCGATCAAAGACATTTTCTTGCCAAAAACAATGCAATTCAGCTTAAATAAAATGTTATTCTTGGGATCTGGATGTCACAGTGTACTTAGAAATATTTAGTTTAGAACAATATGCTAAAGTTTTTATAGCCTAGTGGCTAGCGAGCTTGGTTCCAAGGCGGAGGGTGCTGGTTCGATCCCCGGAGGCGGCAAATTTTTTTGCTTTTAAAGAAAAACGAATTTTAGGCAAAGTGGTCAATGAGAACGCTTTTTTCTGAAACTCATCAATTGCCAGATGGAGTAGATTTGAAAAAGATGAGAGCTATTCTCACAAAGAAAAATCAACTCATCGTTTACACAGAAAAATTGAAAGAAAAAGGAGAAAAAGTGCGAATTATTCGAATGGAAAAGAGCTAAAGATGCTATAATTTCGAATTTTGATTGAATTGTTGAATAAAGTGATTTTAAAAATGCAACTTTGTCATCTCTGCATTGGAATTCCTGTTTCCAGTATTTTGCACGGATCGTCACACTTTGAACCCCTATAACTTTGTCTGGAGATTAGATTAGAGTTAACTTTTTTATATCATTGTAAAGAGGACATTTCAGGCTTTCAAATGATACCAAATAGAGCTTGATTCGATTTTTCAGCCACATGCAAACAGGCGACACGACACAGTACAATTACAATTTAGGTAAAAGAAGAGAATAATACCACTGGTATCAAAGTCTTCTTTTTTCCAATTGGTCGCGACGGTGTTTCTTCGTTGTACGACAAGAAAGAAGAGAGATTGAGAAGATGGAGGAAAATGAAGTTAATCCACTCTTTGGATCAGAGTCAGTTTTCTTAAGAAAGAAACTTTAAGAAACCTAAGAAATTTTAAACGAAAACAAAAGCTCATTCTAGAGATTGTTTCAATGAAATGATACATGATGTCACGGAAAAATATCTCAAATCACCGCAATCTCGGCAAAGGCCAAATTGCAAGCACGTCAGCAATATATGGTGGGTTTCGGTGAACTTGTAGTTTAAAAATTGTCGAGTTTTGAAGAGATATAGCCAAGCCAGGGATTTGGTCAAGCTTTAGACCAAGCCAACCCTAGTTTCGCCAAGGTTAATCTAGCCAAAGCTACTACTAGACCTACTAGGCCAAACGACTAGGCCTCCTAGACCTACTAGGCCAAACGACTAAGCCTACTAGGCCTACTAGGCCAAACGACTAGGCCTACTAGGCCTACTAGACCTACTAGGCCAAACTACTAAAAATCTCTGAAAAGGCTAAAAAGGGAATCTCTGATAAAAAAACTTCTCTTCTTTCGTTTATATTCTGCTTCGGTTTCACAATGTTCACTTTTCATTTTTGCATCGACAATGCAGGTATTTTTCGAAAAATTTTGTTGCCACTTTTCAGCTCGGATTAAAAATAAAAAGTTTTTTCTTTCTCGAGGTTTGCTTAATAGAAAACGAAAAAAAACTCAATAATTGCTTCTTTCTTTTGATTTTTGCGAGCAAAGATAAAGATTTTCTTGCTAAAGTTTCAAAACAAAATTAAGAAATTAAGAAATTTAAGCAAAATTTGAATCGTCAAAGATTTTGAAATGAAATTTGACGAGTTTAAATTTGTCGAGATTGATGAGCAAAATTAGATTTAAATTTAAACTTTAGAATACGCACGAATCCGTTCATTTCGATGCCACTTATTGGTGGGGAATTCTCGAGAATTTCGTTGCAACTCAAGGAAATCAAGGCGATGAATGGAAGCAGCAACGGTTTGTGAAAAGATCTGTGCTTTGTGCGGGAAAAAACGTGAACGCATCCTTTCTGGCATATTGAAATCATCGATTTAAAGGAAAAATGATAAACTGAATAGAGCATTTATCATTTGTTTTGAGTAAAAGTCTACCAAAAGACTGGGATTTGATTTTTGAGAGTTTCAAAGCGCAAATTAAACCCAGTGAAAAGCT
The DNA here is from genome assembly GCA_958450365.1 of Mesorhabditis belari. Classification (NCBI taxonomy): domain Eukaryota; kingdom Metazoa; phylum Nematoda; class Chromadorea; order Rhabditida; family Rhabditidae; genus Mesorhabditis; species Mesorhabditis belari. The sequence goes on along the minus strand of CAUEEP010000489.1, from coordinate 48,346 downwards.
GGGCCCAGGAAAACATCTTGGTTTGGGTTTCAAAGCTGAAAATGAACCAGTGTTTTCAAATTTAGTACTGTAATCTAAATTTAATCAACAATTTGAATATAGAAAGTCAATTCCCTTGAGAAGATTCTCATTTGCAATTCAATAGCGATGGAATTAGGTTCAAAACTTGATAGATGACTTACAGATAGACTTTGGGACAACAGCCGTGAATTCAGTGCACCAGCTTCAGATTCGGGCCGGAGTTTTGCCAGGGATGCCAGGGATGTTCCAAACGGAACATTAGACTTTTAAGTTACCGTATTTTCTCTAATTGTAGTGCACCCAGCCGAGTTGATGACTATTTTACCGTTTCTAGGTTCTCACAGAAGCTCAACACTCTAATCCCCCACTAGATCTCATCGTCAGCTACATTTTCCGACCCCACATCGATAGGTGCTGATAAGCGGTTCTCGAGATTTCGAGGAATTTAGGCGAGGCTTTGGATGCACTAATAGAGAAACACGGTAATTACCGTCTTCTCTCTAATAGTAGTGCACCGGGCCGAGCCGATAGGTTCTCGAGATTTCGAGCAACTTAGGCGACGCTCTCGCATCTCGGTGCACTACTATTAGAGAAAATACGGTAGATCTTTTACTCTACCTTTGCGAACTTCTTTAATACCTTTTTATTATGAAATTATTTATTATGCTGAGTAATAAATAATTTCCTTTCTTTCTTTCTTCTTTCTAATCTTCTATCTAAAAACTGAAGCGAAGAAAATTGGCCGCCGCCAAAAATGCAAAAAATACACACACACTTTCACAGGAATTATTGACCAGGAGGCAGGGGGTACTTCTTGCCTATCCCTGCTGCTGTCAATGAGTCAGGGGGGATAGTAATTTTCCCCCCTACGCCTCCCCTGTGCCACGGTGGAAGCCGGGGGGTCACTCGGCTAGGGTTTACCCCGGGAGCCGCGCCTTACCATGGTGTATCCTTCCAACCGACGCAAGCACGCCGCACCATGGGATTTTACCGAGTCTTTTTCTGACTCAGGCCGGGACCCAGCCCTGCCATGATGCTGAACAAGAATTTGTGCTTTATATCGCCCCCATAGCACGTCGGCTGCCAGAAAGGGGTCGAGTAGGAGGACCGGCTGAGAACCCACACCCACCCACACCCGGCTGAGTGTGCACAATTTGGAAAGCTTTTTGAGAATTTCCAGCTCTTTTTTTAAGTCCGAGGAAATTTGAGTTAAAGTTAGGCTACCTACGTGAAACCAAGCGCCATCCTGTTCCAAGTTTCAACGTTTAAAATCACGATTTTCAGCCCAGAACATCAATTGGAATGGATTCAATATCTCGCGAACGATTTGCTCACTTTGAAACAACTAGTTGAACGTTGGCTTTTGATTTAATTTGACAGCTTTCAAACAACAGCTTTCACGAATACTTAAAAACAAGAATACTTTAGTTAAATCCGTTTCATTCAAAGTTTTTCCAAGAAACTGTTACCTTGAATTTCGCAATTCTCACTCAAAAAAAGGCTCTAAATTCACGAAAAGTTAGAGCTAAAATAAGCATCTTATCAACGAAAGAATAGTAAAAGGCTAAAGCAAAGGTCAAGTCTAACTTTTGCTATTCATTTATATGATTCTCAATAGGTTTACAACAGAAAAGCGACTTGTGCTCACTTCAATAGCTATTTTTTTTCGCATTAGAGATAGAATCTTCAAAGCTCTATCTTTCATTTGAAAAATTTGTTGTTGAAGTGATTAAATCTTGTTTTTTTCATTGTATACCTATTGATAATCATTTAAATGAATAGCAAAAGATAGACTTGAAATTTGCTTGCTGCTTTGCTTAACCTTTTGCTAATCTTTCGTTGATAAAATGCTTTCCTCAGCTTTTGATTATGCGATTCGTTTAAGTATTTATTGATTACAATAATCTTTGATTTCAATAATCTTTGATTACATTAATCTTCTCTATCTTTTAGAACGTCAAAACTTGGCTCGTCTCTATTTTGTGCCAACTTTCGTCAATCATTCACTAGATTTCGATATTCATTGGCCAGAGGAGAAACAACAGAGAGACGATGCATATCTTGTATATAAAAGGTCAGTGATTCGTCAATGATTCTAGTTTTCTTTAAAGCAATTCTAGATAGTCCTAATCTCTAAATTTATTAGTCGTTTTTTCTCTAATAGTAGTGCACCCTGAGCCTTACCTAAATTGCTCGAAATCTCGAGAACAGCTTATCAGAACCTATCGATGTGGGGTCGGAAATATAGCTGACGATGAGATCTAGTGGGGGATTTGAGTGTTGGGCTTCTGCAAAAGCTTGGAAACCGTAAAATCGACTCGACTCGGGGGCGGGGGTGCACTACTATTAGAGAAATTATGGTATCGACTTTTTGTCTAATTCTGTGAGAAGAGCTTCTAGAAAAACGAAAAACAAATGAAAATCAAATTTTTTTAGATATCCAATGCTTTTATTCGCTGTTGAATCAATTCAATGTGATCACGATAAAGGAATGGCTGAACAAGTACAAATGCTCGCGCTTTCCATCATTGCAGAGTAAGAACCAGTTAGACAGTAAAGCATAAGGGTTTATCTTGACATGGAACACGTGTTGATGCAGCTCATTGGTAAAGGCTTCGGAAGAAGTCGTTAAGCAAGAAGTCGTTGAGGTGACGAGTTCGCCGGCTTCCCGAGTTCCCAAAGCCGGCTTCCCAGCTCCAAAAAAGGACCAGCGCTTTTAATAGACGCATAGTTTGAACGACGTTTCACGCATAAATCAAACTTTAGATCTTAAATGTAAGATTTATTATGGTGTTTAAAAGTTTACAAATTTACAATCAAACTAGATTTCAATAACTAGTTTTAGAGGGAAAATTATTTGATCATTGCTTTCAATTCTTTAAAACTTTCTGACTTTACTGGCTGGCTGGCTGGCTTTCTGCTTAATTAAACTAAAACTTTTAAATGATTCTATTGAAAGAAAGTAGCAGATTCTTTCTAATCAATTTTGATTTGATCTTTGATTCGCTTTTGATTCGAATTTTGATTGAGCTTTGATCTCGCTTTACTCAGAAATGGTTAGAGATTTTTGAATTCTGAATTAACCGGTTAAATCTCTAAAATCGATTACATATTATCCCCAAAAATCAGAGAAAAATCGCTATTGAAAGTCGATTTATGACATGGACTTTGCGTCTTATAAGATAAAAATCGAGTTTTTCATTGAAGTTTACTACTCTAACGTAAACGCACTCTTTCTAGCGCACTCAATTCACTCAAAACATTCGTTATTTTGTACAGAATTTGATTACTTTAAAGGAAAGAAGAAAAAGGATTAATGTTTAATGTAAAAACTATTTTTGTAGGGGAAATTTTGTCTAAATTTTTTCTAAGCAAAAAAGGCGGAAGTGTGACTAGATTAGTCACAATTTCTGACACCATAACGCAATTTGATAAGAGTTTTAAAGCTTTCTGATAATTCCATATTATTAGTTAAGAGAAAACGAAGAAACGGTCAAGATTTGAGTGACTGAAGATGAAAATTTCATTGAGAAAATCAATTGGGAAAAGGTTTAAATGTAGAAATTGATCAGTAAAAGAAAATCTATAATATTTCATGAAAAACAGCCCGCTTTTGATTGCCAATTCACTTAAACCATTTTCTAAAAGATCCTCTAGAAGATCGTAATTCAAAAAGATGCAGTAACGCTTTTTAAACAATAAGTCAGCTTTTTGTAGCTCCAAATTGATAACTGAACCAAAATTGGGAAAAGATTTAAATGTAGAAATTGATCAGTAAAAGAATCAGTAAAAGAATCACAGCTTTTTCTCAAAGAACATCTTTTAGAAAACATCTTTGCTAGTTAGTTTATGGAAATCAAAAATTTCAGATCAGCCGTTTGCGAATGGCCGGTTGAGATGTGGAAAGACGGACAAAAGTTCTATTGGGATCGACAGCGATTGTTTTTATGTAAAAAGGAATCAGCCACAAAGTCCTCTGTCACTTATCAAATACGGTAATTTTAAAAGAAAAGTATTTCTAAGAGAAATTCTAGTTTCTTGGCTCTCGTTCACTCGAAAGAGCTCAGCTATAAAGAAAGCCTGCATAAAGCCACTGCGCATCACTTTTTGGAGGTAACTTTCAAGAAAAAATACTGTAAATTCTTGAAAATGTCTTTTGAAATGTTTTTGAACTTTCAGGATCTCGGAAAAGACATTCAGAAGTTACAAACAAATCACGGAAAAGGACAGCCGATAGGTCGATCGATTGGATATATTTTGTATCAGGTTGCTTTTGAGAAATAAACGATAGACGAAATGTTCAGGTCAGGCAAGAAGTCAGGATTTGGATTAGCCTAGATTTTAGAGTCGACCAAAGTCGGCCTAGATTTTGTCCAGAGGGTAGCCCACCTCGGGCCAGGCAAAGCAAGGCCAGGCAAAGCAAGGCCAGGACAAGTAGGGCCAGGCCAAGCAAGGCCAAGCCAAGCAAGGCCAGGTCAAGCAAGGCCAGGCCAGACCAGACTAGGCCAGGAAAGCAAGTCCAGAAGCCAGATGCTGGTCTGGCTTTATTTTTGAAACCAACCTGGGCCTGGCTGGCTTTTTCGTCCATCCCTGGACCCAGAAAAAAAGCCAATAACCAGATTGAATGGAATGGTTGACCTGAGAGACTTATTTCAGTCCAGTGATTTGACTCAAACCTAATCTCAGGCAACAGCAATGTCTCAATCGGGCCTAAAGCAAGATCAGAATGCAGGCCTGGTTTCATGGCGATCTGGAGACTTTTCTGGGTCAAGGCTGCATCAGATCAGATCCAGATCGATCAACCCTGTTCACAAAAAAAACAAAAAACCCTGGTTTAACCGATAGATTTATAATGCTATTATAAGAAGTCTCAGCAAGGATTTAAAGTAATCTTATTGTTGTTTTTCTTATTGTAATCTTATTGTTAACGTTTAAAAATCAAAATAACGTTGCATCGTTTAAATCTCACTTTCTAATGATCACTTTAGGACAAAGAGGCTAAAGGTCCAGCGGCAAAACGCAGCAAAATGACGGCTAGTCGAGTTGAAAACGAGGAAATCAATATAAAATGTAAACTTTCAAACACAACAGATCAAATCCTCATTGTTTAGATGAAGAAATCGATGGGGACACGGCTGTGATGATCACTTGTATACCAGAAAACAAGGTATTAAGTTTGCAGGAAAAGTTTGTGCGTTTTCTTTTCGGAGACGGTCTCAAATTGACTCGATTTCAACGTGGAATAGCTCTTTCCAAAGCTAATTATCAAGCTATTTCAATGAAAGAAAAAAACCTTATTGATTCATGGCGTTTTAACATTTTTTTACATGGGTCTTCATCGCAATGACCGTAAAAAGTGCAAAAATAGTGTTTTATCAGTTTTTCTCTTAACAAAACTAGGCCAAAAACATGTTTTTCGAGATCAGAGGCAAAAATTACCCCAAGAAATTTAAACTTACGCTTTTGAAAGTAAAAAAGTTGAAAAATGTGTTGCGGGTGGGCTCGAACCATCGATCAATAGATCAATAGATATCACGCCGATTCACTTTACTTTAAACTTTAAAGCGCAATCAATAAGAGACTTTTTTGCATTGAATCCGCTTAATAATTAGCTTTCGAACGAGCTATTCCACGTTGAAATTGATTGAGTTTCAGATCGTCTCCGAAAAAAAACGCATAAACTTTTCGTTCAACCAAATCGCTTAAAGAAATTCGAAATTTATATTTCGTAGCCGATTATGAATGAAATTTTTTGGCAAATCTTTCTAGTAGAGAAACCCTCTAATGTATGAGGACAATATTATATCACCCTGTAGCGAATTAAATTCTGCGTCGATTGGTACCAAATTTGTGAGTTTAGGTTAAAAATTGTCGGCGCTACAACGTTTCATTCAAAATCGGCGGGACCCCCGTAGCCGATTATGAATGAGTGGGTCTAGGAGCGTCCAATCATCAAGTATTTGGGTCTAGGAGCGTCCAATCATCAAGTATTTGGGTCTAGGAGCGTCCAATCATCAAGTATTTGGGTCTAGGAACGTCTAGGAGCGTCCAATCATCAAGTATTTGGTATCATTCAACGCAGAATCATTAATAATTATGCTAAATTTTTTAAATTAGAAAGATTTGGTGAAAAGAAAAAAAATTAGAGCAAAAAAACTGTTTGTTCAAGAGGAAACTTTGAGGCCCCATAATTTTTTTTCTTTTTATCCAATCTTTCTAATATAAAAAATTTAACATATTTATTCATGATTCTGCGTTGAATGATACCAAATACTTGATGGTTGGACGCTCCTAGACCCGCTCATTCATAATCGGCTGAAATTCATAATCGGCTACGACATATATACATTTTTCAGGCCGGTAGCTCAAAATTGTGGACACGAATGGGCGACGATGCCACTTATGAGCACTTCACAATTCAATTCGGAACCGGGGTTTCACTATTTCTCTAATTTTCCAAACTATTGGGTTGGTGAATTGAAAACTTCGGGACTTTGAGCTAAAATTTATTCAACACAAAACCATAAATTTATCTAAATAATTTCCATTATTATTGACGACTTCTGCCCATTTTACAGGCAATTTCCGGTTTCCTCTTTCGTGGTAGGGTTTTGGTTTTGAATCGAAAAATTTTTAAATTTTTTGACTGCTTCCGAATCGAAGTGTTCTCTCGCAAGCTCATTACTAAATATTAATCAATAAATATTAATCAAAAGGGGCCAGGTCCTGACTGTATGGGGAATGCGCCAAAAGTTCCCAAACAAGGCTGCTTATTTTAGAGCGAGTCACTTTTGCAACATGAGGGCGCGCGTTGTCGTGGATGAGAACGATCTTTGACTTGGAGCGCCTATTCTTCTTCAGGGTTTCATTCACCTTTCCCAACTGTTCACTGTATTTGATTGCTTTAACGGTCGTCTTGCTATCCAGCAACTCCCAGTACACGACTCCCTCCATATCCCAGAAAACGCAGAGCATAAACTTCTTCTGGTGCAAATCGGGCTTAGGGTCACTTTCGGGCTTCTCGCCTGGCCCCACCCATTGTCACTCCCTCTGAAAGTTCACAAATAAAACCCATTTCTCATCTCCTATCACAATTCGAGAAAAAAAGATTTCCTTTTGTATTATGAGAGATAGACGGCACTGATCGAGGCGCGCTGCCACTTCTGGGGGTTATTGAGGTCATGGAGCACCCAGGTCCCAAGTTTCGATTTAAATGCAAGGGTATGAAGGTGCCTTAGCACTGTAGCATGATCAACCCCTAACCCTTCTCCCAATTCATGACACCCGATGGTCGTTGGTAATGAGTTCGAGTAATTTGGAATCATCCAGTTGGGGTGCCGCTCCACGGCCCTCTGCATCTTTCAAAGATTTGTCCCTAGATCGAAACTTGGCAAACCATACTCGACACGTTCTTTCGGAAGGTGAGTTCTCCCCATATATCTTTTTAATATTAGCAGCTGTCAAGCCTGCACTGTGCTCTTGTAGGAACTCATGAAGCATCACTTGACGAATCCCGGTGGCAGATTGTCGAGTGCAATAGAAGAAGTGAAGAAAAATACCAAAAAATAAAAAGCTGAAAGCATAATTTTTTCGCAATAATTTGAGGAAATGTTGAAGTAAACAAACCCCCTTTCAGCTCGTTCAATATTGTTGTTTTTTTTATCTGCGAGTCCCGCGAAATAGCTCGCAGTTTCTAATTCACCAACCCAATAAATCCTATTGGCTTTAAAAACCGGAATCTAACTGTTAGTATTCGTCTAATTTTGGGTAAATTCACCTAGTTTGCGCTTTCATTTGCTTATTTTCAGGGTTGCAAGATCTCTGAAATAGGCGGATTCAACAAATATCGAATCTACACGGAAATCACCCTGGAAACCCGTTTCGGAATCTTGCATTTGGTGAGTTTCTCGCAAGTCGGATTTTCTTGCCTTGGTCTGAGTCTCTAGATCAGTTGACCGGAGTCAACAAGCTAACCAATCGATACAAGCCTGAGCCAAAGCCTAAGTCTAAGCCAAGCCAAAGCCAAGCCAAAAGCCTAAGCCAAGCCTAAGCTAAGCCTAAGCCAAGCTAAAGCTAAGCCTAAACCAAGCCTAAGCCAAGCCTAACCCAAGCCTAAGCCAAGCTAAAGCTAAGCCAAGCCTAAACCAAGCCAAGCCTAAACCAAGCCGACAAGCTTCTTCATAAAGCTTCATAAAGCTAGTCTTCATAAAGCTCACCAAGTCCCTGATTATGATTGACCTAGCTTAGCGTTTCTTTTATTATCAAATTCAGGGTGAGAACAAATCAATCTATTCTCATCTCCGCTATCCTGGTGGCCTCACAAGTTTTCCCTTTGAATTGACCTCAAATCCATCCAGCCACGACGAGCGTCACTATTTCGCGTTCGCCTGGTCGATTATCACGAATTTCTACAGAGAAAAGGTTGGTATTTTGTTTAAAAGAGTTACCGTAAACCCTTAATCCAGACATTGGCGTCAGTTTACCAGATTTTCTTTAGAATCACCGATCATCAATCGGCGAGACTCTTGGGTTGAATTGGCGTCAGTTAAGCGCCTGGTTTTCTGGGCTAATCGCCGCAAAAAGTGATCACTTTTGTCGGAAATTGGATGATTCCGAGATGAGATCATTTCGAAGGATGTGCTTGATGAATCGAGTGATGAAAGCGGCTGGACAAAATTTTCAAGGAAATTACTCGAATGAGTGGAATGCTGTGAGGATTCTATACTTTGTGCTCATTATTTGTAGACGCTTTCTTTCCAGTGCACGGGGATATCTTGATATCTTGAACAATCTTAGATATCTTGAACAATTGCTTGTTGCCATTTTTGCTCCTAAATCCAACCGTTCCCGATTTGTTTCAATACAACAACGCGTCAATTCATCGAGCCGGAGACACCCGAGACTGGCTGAACAACAACAACATTGCAACTTTGGACTGACCCGCTCGATCTTCTGACGTCAATCCGATAGGGAATTTATGCCGAATACTTGTCCAAGCTGCCTACAAAAATCATCGTCAGTTTCAAGACGCATATTCGTACCTAAAACAGCGATCCGTTTGGCCTGAAGCTATCTCGACGTCTTTGCTTTTCAAAACCTCATCAATTCAATGCCAGACCGCATTTTTCAAGTAATTAATTGTTCTGGTGCGTGTACAGATTATTAGTTTTGATTATTTTACCTTTGATTGTTAATTTGTGTCGATAAATAAAAAAAGATTAATAGTTGTAGCGGTGTTCAAAGTGCAAAATTCGCTATTTTAGAGGGTGCGTTTAAGAATTTGAAACCCGCCGTAAATCAATTTTGCCAGAAATGGTACGTTTAGATATGAGCTTAAAGATTGGCAAAAGATACGGCAAAAGATTTGAGCTAGTAAAAGTTAGGCGAAATCTTTTTTTTCAAGTCAAAGACCATCAAAGACTTTAGACTATAAAACAACAATTGCAAGAGCTCGAGTTTCAAATGTTTGGCACACCATTGACAGGACGAACCGAGAATGGCTACGATTTAAGAACGTTTGTCATCAAAATTAAACGATCAAACAATCTCCTGCTTTCAGTTATCTGCATGAAATCAGTAAAATCCTTCGTCAAGCCACTCTCGACGATTCATTTTTGATAACAGAAGATGATCTAAATCAACCTTGTTATGTTTGTTCTTAAAAAAATGACTAATTGATTGATTCTTTTGAATTAAAAGAAGAAATTGGAATCTAATATTTCAGTATATAAATCGAAACTTCACTGTTTTCCATACCACTCAATTCACTCCAATTAAATGGTTACTCAATGCGGCCGAAATCATTTTTGATGAAAAAGAGTTTCTACATAAAAAGTGAGTTAAATTTCAGTTTCAAAAAGGACAAGTACAATCCAGTACAATGTACAATCTATACAATTTATCCATCTATTAGATCAGTCGATAAGTAATGAGCTTTTCCTTTTGATTAGCTTCGTCTAAAGTCTCTTTTTCAAAGCTCAGCAATCAGCAATTAGTTAAAACTTTGTATAATAATGTAAATCTCTTTCAAATATCAGAAAGATCTATGGTTTGGTTTTTGCAAAATTGTAAATAAAAGAGAGGCTTATTTATTGATTGACTAAATTGATTGGCTTAACAAAAATTACAAATTAAAGTAATATTTGGCTAGGAAGCTTGCAACTATAGCTTGGCTTGGGTTTTAGAGAAGCAAGCAAGCAAGCAAAGCAAAGCAAGCAAGCAAAGCAAAGCAAGATTATGTCAACAATTGCTCTTTAGATATCCCCCATCGGCTAATGAAAGGGAGCCACCGCGGATTCCATTCACCATTCAAATGTTCAATGACGGGTAAACTTTGTTTAATAGCTTCAAGCTATTCAACCAATAAAGCTTTGACTAGCTTTAAGCTTTAATGGCTGGCATAGCAAAATGGTCAAATGGCTAACTGGCAAAGGCCAATTGGCCAACTGGCTACTGGCAAAGGCCAACTGGCCAACTGGCTACTGGCAAAGGCCAACTGGCCAACTGGCCAAATGGCAAAAATCTCTTTTATTTTAGTCGAGAGGTCATGGGTTCAATCTCAGCGGCTAGTTTATTAGCTTCCCTAAATTTAAAGCTTAATGGTTATGCTTGTTTCTTTGGATCATATTATTCGTGTGAATAAGTAATTGTAGCTATTCTTTTTCAGTTACATCTCTTTGCGTCCTGGTGACTCGGCGAGTATTATCACAAAAGTCGTCACTGATAAGATGAAAGACTTTCGGTGAGTTAGAAAACGAGAAACTATAGTCGAAAACTACAGTAAGCCAAAAAAGACTATTGTTACCGTAAACATAGCTAAGCTAAGCTAACATACTCTTTAGAAAAGCTAAAGATAACCCTTATTAATCTTACCATAATGCTAAAGACTACTTTAAACTTAAAAAACGTTTCTTTTCCAGTCTCTACTCCAATATTTCGCCTCCAATGGCAACACTTTTCATTCGAATCGATGATTATGAGTTAAAAACTTTATGTATTGAGTTTTCTGGAGTCTACAATCATGATTACAGGTAAAAAGCTAACAAATAGGAATCTAGAAATGTCAAATTTTCAGTGTCACTGAACCAAAATTTGACCGAATCTCTGTTGCTGCTCTGAAAGCTAAAAAGCTTTATCCAGCTGATTCCAGTTCACGAAATCTAGTAAAACCGAGAAGAGACAATGCTATTTTTGGACTCAAAGCTTTTTTCTTACAAGGATATCCAGCGAAATTCAAAAAGATTATGAAAGTATGTGATGAATGGATTAGAGTCATTGGTTTTTTGATTCGTTTTTTTGATTCGTTTTTTAAGTACGATTTTATATAATTTAGGTAAAAGAAGAGAATAATATGCAAGTTTTCATTTTTCCAATTGGTCGCGAGGGTGTTTCTTCGTTGTACGACAAGAAAGAAGAGATTGAGAAGATGGAGGAGAATGAAGTTGATCGACTCGTTGCACCAGAGTCAGTTTTATTAAGAAAGAAACTTTAAGAAACCTAAGAAGCTTTAAACAAAAGCAAAAGCTCATTCTAGAGATTGTTTCAATGAAAAGATAAATGATGTCACGGAAAGAGTTACTCAAATCACCGCAAACTCGGCAAGGGCGAAATTGCAAGCACGTCAGCAATATATGGTGGGTTTCGGTGAACTTGTAGTTTAAAAATTGTTGAGTTTAGAAGAGATATAGCCAAGCCAGGGATTTGGCCAAGCTTTAGACCAATCCAACCCTAGTTTCGCCACGGTTAATCTAGCAAAAACTACTACTAGGTCTACTTGCCCAAACGACTAGGCCTACTAGGCCTACTCGGCCAAACGACTAGGCCTACTAGGCCAAAGGACTAGGCCTACTAGGCCAAACGACTAAGCCTACTAGGCCAAACGACTAAGCCTACTAGACCTACTTGGCCAAACGACTAGGCCTACTAGGCCAAACGACTAGGCATAGATCCCCAAAAAGTGGCTGTTTGGTCAATTATTTAAATCGGAACCTTTTTTGGACCAAATCAATATTATTTAAGAGATTACTGATCAAAAAAACTAATTTTCGAGTGTTTTTCTAAAAAACTGCCCTACGGCGGACCCGAACCAAGGACCTCGACGGCCAAGAGAACTCGATGCGCTAACACACTACCCACTAGGCCACCGAGACATTGAGAAGCTTGAGAAGCGAATGCCTTAAGTAGCTTTCTGTTTAGCGAAATCGGCGGAACTTTGAAGGTTCTGAAGGCTGAAGGCTAATGATAAATAAGATTTAAAAGCGATCGAACTCTGTCTATTGGTAGCCTAGTGGATAGTGTGCTAGCGCGCCGCCAGTCCTATCGCTGGTTCGAATCCTCTCAGTGGCAAAACTTTTTCCACTAATCTCTACGCCAAAAAAAGCAATGTCGTGTGCCTTTTTCTACCGTCGCTTTTTGAAATTTAAAAAACAAACTAGAACTCTTAAGCCGATTCCAGTTTTAGCTTGTACTTCTTTACGAGATCCTTTTCAGCGCATGGCAATGTCTCCAGAGATCCGAATGCCACTCTCAGTGGAAGCATACAATCGTGGCTCTCCGAACATTCACCAAATCAATGTGCAACAGAATTTCATTGATCAGGGTGTGGTGGAGCCACTTGTGCGCACTTCCCATAGCATTCAGGTAAGTTTAAAAAACCGATATTCTAATGACGGTTTCAGGTTTTTTTGAACAACCAAAGGATTTTCAGCCAACTACATACGAAGATCCGCAAAAAAGTCACCAAAAGAGTTCTTCAACGAGAGGACAAAAACGAGGATCTCCAACTGGCACCTCGAGAGTGAAGCAAATGCCAGCAACGTACACAAATCAGGTTAGTGAAAGGAAAATGTATAGGAAAACAGCTGTCATTCGATGCAGAATAAAATTGCGCGTCGAATGATACCAAAATTAGCTCAAAATTTAATATCCACGCAAAGTTGTTGACTAAAAACCTAAACCCTAACCATTTGCCACATAACTTTGCATGGATATTATATTTTGAGTTGATTTTGGTATCATTCAACGCGCAATTTTATTCTGCATCGAATGTTAGTCAAAATAGTGAAAATTGAAGGGTTAGTGCTGAGAAAAACACAAAAAACCTTAAATTTCTTAACTCTTATTTATCAACACGAAAAATCTTAACTTGCCAACGGCAAAAAAGGACCAACAGATTTTTTCGTTACAAGTCTACCGTACAGAACTGATCACATAAAACATTAGCCTTATTTGGCCTACAATTAGGCTTGGCCTAGTTCCTGGACCCACCACGCGTCCAATGATACCAGAATTAACTCAAAGTGAAATATTCATGCAAAGTTATGAAGCAAAAGAGAAAGTCCCGCCCATAATGGACGATGGATTACGGTGCACTACTATTACGGTGAAAATACGGTAAACATTCTTTCAGCAATCCACCACGTCTTCTTATCTTTCCCCACCACCTCCCTATCCACAACAACACTACTTTCACCCATCCTACCATCATCCGATTGTAAGTTAAAGCCATGTAGTCAGCCTCAAATTTTCAGCCAATCCCCATAATGGGCTACAATCAGATGATGGCTGGCCCATCAACTTTATCAACCCAGGCGCAAGTACACCGAAATGATCTCGACCTGCAAGAACAACAAGAACTCACTTTTCCTTCTGATGGATCGACTTTCTCGTGAGTTTTGTTAAAACTATTGGGTTGGGGAGAATGAGTCGGCGCCGAAAATCAAAAAAATGTCTAAAACTTCTATTCGACTTCGTCAAATAATATGCGTTTGATATGAGTAGAATGGTTAACTAATTCTCTACAAAATCACATTTAAAAGAAAATTCAAACAGCGCCTCCGCTCAAGAAAAAGCCATTTTTTCACAAAAACTACAAACTGTGATCTAGAAAAAACCATTGGTGGGATCTTCCTGCAAATTTGGCAACTTAAGTAATTGAATGTGCTCTATCTTTTTTATATAAACACCAAAGAAGGTTTATGTGAAAGAAACTGTTCAAATGATGAGTCGGACTCTTTGCCATTTTAACCAGCTGCGTTTGGAAGTTCATAAACTCCACGAAAGAAAAGCTTTGTGGAATCTCTCAAAAGTCATTTTGTAGAGAAATAGTGGATCCTTTTGATGAAACCAAACGTATGTTTAAAGAAGGCTTTATGTGTGCAAAAAGTCCCTTTAAAGTTTGGCGCCGACTCATTCTCCCCAACCCAATAGTTTTTTCTTTGTGATTTCAAGACAAGGAAACGAGACGGTCAGCCAAACGATTATAGCGCCGCATTTCAGAGGGCCTAGATTGACCAAAATTGAGTCAATCGTTCTGATTTTTTTGGAGGTAAATCTTAAGTATTTCTCCTGAAACGGTGACAATTATCTAATCGATTTAACCTTTCAACTTTTCTATATGGCCTGCCAAAGTTGAGGGCCGAATTTCGCTCGGTACGCTGCTGGGGATGGGATTTTGATGGGATTTTTGGGAGCGATCTTGTCAAAGTCTCGTTGAGATTGGATTTATTAATGTTAATGAACAAAATCTCACATATTCTACGCAGTTTAAGTGCAAAAATTCTTGAGAAATTTCATAAAAACTCACCAAATATCATCTGTTTTCACTTGAACGATTTATGAGCTTTGAAAGGCTCTATAAAAGAGTTGAAAGCTTGAATCAATTAGATAATTGGAACTGTTTTAGGAGATATACTTAAGATTTATCTCCAAAAAATCAGAACGATTGGCCCAGTTTCAGCCAATCTAGGCCCTTTGAAGTGCGGCGCTATAGTTGTGGGCCATTCTGCAAAACGAAACTAAAAAATACATTGGTGTCGTATTGGAAATAGATAGTTGAGTGTGCCAGAAGAAGTGTATTTACATTTTTGAGCACAAAGTATTGTACGTTGTTGTTCTAAAAGTATTTTTTGTCAGGTAGAGACCAGGTCAGAAGCTAGGTATGGCTTGACTGGTTTGTCTGGCCTGGTTTGTCTGGCTTGACTGGCCTGGCTTTACTGGCCTGGTTTGACTGGCCTGGTTTGACTGGCCTGGTTTGACTGGCCTGGTTTGACTGGCCTGGTTTGACTGGCCTGGTTTGACTGGCCTGGTTTGTCTGGCCTGGTTTGTCTGGCTTGACTGGCCTGGCTTGACTGGCCTGGTTTGACTGGCCTGGTTTGACTGGCCTGGTTTGACTGGCCTGGTTTGTCTGGCTTGACTCTCCTGGCTTGACTCTCCTGGCTTGACTGGCCTGGTTTGACTGGCCTGGTTTGACTGGCCTGGTTTGTCTGGCTTGACTCTCCTGGCTTGACTCTCCTGGCTTGACTCTCCTGGCTTGACTCTCCTGGTTTGACTGGCCTGGTTTGACTGGCCTGGTTTGACTGGCCTGGTTTGACTGGCCTGGTTTGACTGGCCTGGTTTGACTGGCCTGGTTTGACTGGCCTGGTTTGACTGGCTTGACTCTCCTGGCTTGACTCTCCTGGCTTGATTGGCCTGGCTTTTCTTATCTTAAACTCGATCTGCCAGAAACTTGCCTGGCCCTAGTTGGAACTTTTGTATAACCCAGTTCCAAGTGAATTCACTAAAACCCAAAATTTCCAGTGATCCTTCCGAATTCGCTCGACTTTGGGCAACTTTCCGACAATCGTAACAAAATTTGAAAACTCTGGTCGACCGAAGAATTTCTCCCAAATCTACATACGTTTTATGCTCTCAAAACCGAATTTCTTTTTTTCAATAAATTTCGAAAAAGGTGTTATCAGTTGAACCCTGATATTCCTTAAAATATTAGAAGACTTTTTCCTATATCACTGAAAAAAATGGCCATTTTCGAAGCACTTTTTTAGGAAAACAATTGAGCAGAATCCTCGTGATCATAAAATTTCGGGCGAAAAATATGACGCTCGCTTTTTGACGAAACAAAAATTGTGTCGGGACCAAATTTTATACCCGAAACTAGAGAAATATGTGGAATTTTTGCTTTAGATTTTGCTTTAAATTTGTCTGGTGGAATTAGGGTACTAGCAAGTTTCTTATCTTTCTATAAAGAGTAAAAGTTAGAGATGGTTTAGACAATTTGTTGTTTGAAGACATCGTGGTTAGTTACGTGGTTCGATGAACATTATGCAATAAAATAACAGCTGGTAACCTGCTTGACAGTGTAGTTACAGTAATCCAAAGTTGAAAGTTTAAAAAGTTCGGTTAGGAATCTGTAGAATGTCGTCGCTTTCGCTTTTTGCAAGTTTTCGATTGCCAACTCTTTACTATTTGTAAATGATGAAACTTTTGAAAAAGCTCACTGGCTGAAAGATTGCTGGCAGAGAACTTGCTGGCAGAGAACTTGCTGGCAATTATGATGGCATAGTTTTGCTTGCCTGCTGCCAAAATGGAAAAGAGAAAAAAGGCTGGGGAAATGTTGAAAAGAGGTAGAGAGAGGGCCAAGAAAGGAAAGGGTGAAGGGAATGGGAGGGAAGGGAATGGGAGGGAAGGGAAATGAAGGGAACGAGGCGAGGCAAAGCAAGGCAAAGCAAGGCCAAGCAAGGCAAAGCAAGGCAAAGCAAGGCAAAGCAGGCCAAGGCAAAGCAAGGCAAAGCAAGGCAAAGCAAGGCAAAGCAAGGCAAAGCAAGGCAAAGCAAGACAAGGAATGGACCTTCCTTTCATCCTTTCCTTTCTTGGCCCTCTCTCTACCTCTTTTCAACAATTGTGTCTGCTTTTCAACGAAATTTTTGTGGTTGTGTAGATTTTATCTCCACTGTTATTAATACAACTTATTTGAACTAAAAAAAAAGACGAAACGCTAGCTTGAATTGAACTTGAAAAACTTGAATCATTGGCTTTGGCTAGGCGACTGTACGCAGCTTATTTGAGGATTTTGATTGCTAGGTACTATTGCTGATACTACTACTGCTAGATAGCACTACTATTAGAGAAAATACGGTATATATTTGTGGCAGAAAAAGTCTCTGATGTCAAAAAGGGTTATCGGCTGGGATTTCATTTTTTTTTGGGAGATGCCATTGAGTTGCATTTTTCAAAAGCTTCAACTTCAAAGAGATTAAAAAAATCAGAAGATCAAATATTAGGTGAAGTTATAGAAAGTGATGCCAAGTGATCATTAAAAATGTAGATCATTAAGAAATGGTTGAACTATGCGCATTGTCGCAGAAGGAGAAGGAATCTAAAAATCTTAAAATACAAGACAGACAAATAAAAATCTCTCTCTTTCTCTAGCTTTATAGAATTTTTGTTAATTCCTTATCCTTAAAATGCTTAAAATAGTTTTCATTGTCTTTCCCTAATGAAATTCAAATGAGAAATTTAATGTTTGCTTTGTGGCTCTTGTTTCCCTTTGCCGTTCTTTGTTTTCTTTGATGGAAATCTTAAGAGTAAAGATCACAGAAAGATGACAAAGAGATAAAAGGGATTCGAGATTCCAGAACTTTTTGCTTTTTAGGTATTAGCGAGACTCGTTTAGAACTTGGTAAAGCTTAGATTGGTACTTGTCGGTTATACATCCACAGAGACTAATCTCGGTTAAGAAAGAAGCAGACAACTTGTGCGGGGTGATGATGTAAAGTGAAGTAGAGTGCTAGCTGATCGTAAGCTAGCTGCTCGTAATTGAACGTAATTGGAACCGTAATGGAACCGTATTGGAACCGTATTTGATCAAAACAGGAACCGTATTCTAGCTAGCTGCTCGTAAGCTAGCTGCTCGTAAGCTAGCTGCTCGTAAGCTAGCTGCTCGTAAGCTAGCTGCTCGTAAGCTAGCTGCTCGTAAGCTAGCTGCTCGTAAGCTAGCTGCTCGTAAGCTAGCTGCTCGTAAGCTAGCTGCTCGTAAGCTAGCTGCTCGTAAGCTAGCTGCTCGTAAGCTAGCTGCTCGTAAGCTAGCTGCTCGTAAGCTAGCTGCTCGTAAGCTAGCTGCTCGTAAGCTAGCTGCTCGTAAGCTAGCTGCTCGTAAGCTAGCTGCTCGTAAGCTAGCTGCTCGTAAGCTAGCTGCTCGTAAGCTAGCTGCTCGTAAGCTAGCTGCTCGTAAGCTAGCTGCTCGTAAGCTAGCTGCTCGTAAGCCTAAGCATTCCCATCCGAGTCTTCGCGGTTATCGATTTTCGTTCGACTGATCGACTGATCACTTCAAACGAGCACTCTACTTCACTGAACATAATCACCTCTCACAAGTTGTCAGTTCTTTGCTTAACCGAGTTAAGCCTGTGTGGATGTATAACCGACAAGTACCAAATAAACTTAAAACCCCCAAAACCTGTTTAAAAATCTGATGATTTTGATGAATTGATCTATTTTTTGTAAATTTTGATTTTTTAAAATAAATCTTTAAAAGTTACGGTAGATTTATTAAAAAAACACACACAAGATAATGAAATTATATAAAGAAAACCGGTTTGACGAGAAAATTTACAAGTTTTTTCTTGTTCGATAAGTGAAAGGTGAAAAATTGAAATGAAAAAGAGATTTTTCCAAAAAAATCCACAGAAAATCCCATTTTTTCAAGAGTTGATCGAGATTTTGTCAAAATTTTCTTGAAATTTATGATGAAGCTGCCGGTTGAGAGGCTTGTTCCTCTTTTTCTTTCTCAAGCTGCTCCTGGTAACGAAGAATCGCCTCCCACGGATTCTCGTTCCTGGAAATTGAATAGTATTACAGATTTCGATAATTTTAATACTTGATTGGCTACATTTATGTTGATTAAGCTGAATAGCGATTAATTGGTGAATCTAATGATTGTAAGCTCAAGAAGTCAGGGATTCAAGGCCAAAAGGGGCGTCCCGTCCCTTTTGCCATTGGCAATCTAACTTTGAGCTCAAATTTCTTGGTGTTGAAGTGTCCAATTTAGAAATTTTTGATATCATTAGATTCGCCAAGTCTTTCCCTATCGATTGGTACAAAAACTGTTTTAATTGGACAACCCAACAACAAGAAATTTTAGCTTAAAGTTTGCCAATGGCAAATGGGGGCGCGGCGCGTATAAAAGGCCGTCGCCCCGCCCCTTTTTCCATTGGCAATCTAATTTTAAGCTCAAATTTCTTGGTGTTGGGTTGTAGAATTTCGTTTTAAATTTTAAATTGTTAAATTGCTAATGGCAAAAGGGGCGGAGCGCGTATAAAAGGTCTTTCTGGCCCCGCCCCTTTTGCCAAACAAACTTTAAACTCAAATTTCTTGGTGTTGGGTTGTCCAATTAAAACAGTTTTTGTACCAATCGATAGGGAAAGACTTGGCGAATCTAATGATATCAAGAATATGTCAATTGGTCAAACCAAAACCAAGAAATTTAAGCTCAAAGGAGACGGGACGGTACCAACTGTCCCACAATCCTCTGATCTGCCGAATTCATAAAAAATCCGTAAATTAAGTTACTCTGTCAGTAAATTAGCTTATAAATTGTTGAAAAAACAAAAGCACTAGTATTTTCTTGAGTCTTTTGACTCACTTGATCTTCTCTTCTTCCTCAGGAGTGAAATCGTTTTCGAGCATCCAAATCTCACGAATCTCGTCGACGCTTTTTCCCTAGAATTTCGCAGATATTTAATCTAGATCTAGATCTGGATTTGGACTTACCAGATATCGAATACCTATCACAGAGCAAAATTCAAACCTTGATCATGTCAGCAACAGATTGAGCGCATTTATCCAAGAGACATTTGATGTCAAGGAAGTTGGCAGCCTAGAAAAAGAGGTCTAGATTACCGTAAGCTCTATAAAAGTATCTAAAAAAGACGATATTTATTTAAAAGACAATCTCTTTAATCTAGAAATTCTAAAAAAAAACTAGGAAAAGATTGTAGAGAGTTTCGGAAGTCATTTCTGCCATGAACTCGTCCTCCCACTTTGTCAACTCAGCATCCCGTTCGTTTTGCCACCTAAATTCAATTCAAATTCAATTCAAAAGATTTATTATTATAGATTATTATATAGATTATTATATATGTCGTAGCCGATGAAGGATTTCAGCCGATGAAGTCTCAAAAATGAAATCTTGAGTTATGTATTGACTCAAGTAAATACCACAAACTCAAGCTCTCTAAAAGGCGCTTAAAAGCTAAAGACGCATTCTAAAGAGTGCGCATTTTATCATACTATAACCAAAGGCTATAAAAGGGCCCTTTTCGTCATTCGTCAAAGGCACGGATTTAATCGATCTTCAATCCGTTTCCGATGGAGAATTCAAGTTTTTGATGGTCTACCAGGATCATTTCACAAAGTTCGTCTTTTTGCGGGCATTGCAAAGGAAAACACAATTTGAAGTTGTCGATCATCTAATGGAAATATTCGGAACGTTTGGAGCCCCAAAAATTCTTTAGTCCGACAACGGAAAGGAGTTCGCCAACAGATTGGTAAGCTTTTACTTTTGTGTCCTATCGAATTTCTTTATGACGCTTTATATTGTTTGCTCTTAGGTCAAAGAACTCGTGAACCGGTGGTATTATTGTTTATAAACTCGCTTTTTGGTATTATTGTTTATTTTTGTTGTTTAGTTTGGTAAAAATGCAACTTGCAATGAAAAATGCAAAATGCAACTGCAACTAGAATGCTTTTTTAGCTTTTAAGCGCCTTTTAGAGAGCTTGAGTTTGTGGTATTGACTTGAGTCAATACATAACTCAAGATTTCATTTTTGAGACTTCATCGGCTAGCCGAAGAAGTCTGAGACTTCTTCGGCTGAAATCCTTCATCGGCTACGACATATAGATTATATAAAAATCGACATTTTTAACTACATTACACTACTTTTTAGTAATAATTTTGAACTTTTAAAACTTTAAAATCATAATCTTTCATTTACCATTTCTCCTCTTCCCAAATCGGACAATTTCGATGTTGCTCGCACCAACGTATGATCTGAAAAAGGAAAATTTGAATATAAGAACATCGGTAATGGCATCGGCTGTTTTGAAATTCCTTGAAAACGCACAATTTATCCGAAAACTTTCCCTTATTAGGGAAAACTTCGCTCAAACTGGAGCAACCTGGCACTATCACAATTAATTCAACACTTGTGTGTGAAAAAGGATGAATAGAAAAGGGAGCCCACGACTGGCTCAAGACAAAGCTTAAATAATGGATTTTTAAGTACACAAGCTACCACAAATCGACAACTGAATATCGTCTGGATTACGTCTAGTCTAATATATAGTACAAATACCATCAAGGATCCACTAGAACTTCAAGAGCAAGATCATCTACAGATAATTTAAAGGTTTCGAGACTATTGGACTCTCTAAAAACTGATTTCAAGTTGATTTCAAATTCTGGCAGTTCTTATTGGAATTCTTATGGGAAAAGAATTATACACAAACTTATTGGAAGTGACTGGAATTTCTAAAACCAAAGAACCCCTCCTTGAACTAACCGTGGGATTAACTTTGTGTAAGAAATATATTTATACTTTGATCTTTACAATTTCTTGTGAGACCGTGTCTCAGTGTGGTTCAATGGTAGATGTCTTGAAAACGCAGAATAGAGAAAAGGAACGACATCTGTAGAGAAAAGGAACCAAATTTGTAGAGAAAAGGAACCAAACGTGTAGAGAAAAGGAACAAATCTATACCGAAAAGGAACGAAATCTGTAGAGAAAAGGAACAAATCTATACCAAAAAGGAACCAAATCTGTAGCGAACCGGAACCAAAGCTTTACCGAAAAGGAACCAAGTCTGTAGAGAAAAGGAACAAATCTATACCGAAAAGGACCAAGTCTATAAAGAAAAGGAACCAAATCTGTAGCGAACCGGAACCAAAGCTTTACCGAAAAGGAACCAAATCTGTAGAGAAAAGGAACAAATCTATACCAAAAAGGAACCAAATCTGTAGAGAAAAGGAACAAATCTAAACCGAAAAGGAACAAACCTATACCGAAAAGGAACAAATCTATAAAGAAAAGGAACCAAATCTGTAGCGAACCGGAACCAAAGCTTTACCGAAAAGGAACAAAACTATACCGAAAAGGAACCAAATCTTTATCAAAACTGTCCCTTATTAGGGCAAACTTCGCTCAAACTGTCACCAACCTGGCACTATCACAATTACTTCAACACTTGCGTGTGAAAAAAGGGATGAATAGAAAAGGGAGCACACAACTAACTCAAGACAAAGCTTAAATAATGGATTTTTAAGTACACAAGCTACCACACAACTGAATATCGTCTAGTCGCTGATTACGGTAGTTTATCCATTGAATTTTAACTTGTTTATTGAATTTTGACTAACTGGCAATTCGAGCAGTGGCAATTCGCCACAATTACTTAGATTTTTAGATTAGACTCTTTCATAACTATTGATAACTTCATAACATAACGTACATGATGCAATGATTCGCTGCTCACTTCCAGTAATGACATTGGCTCCATTTTCATGATCGCCTCATCATTGTCAAGGCCATAGTTCTGAAATTTGCGATGAATGTTTTTAATTTTGTTTTTAACTAATACATTTACCTAAAAGGTATCTTATTTTATAGAAAATACCATCAAAATCCCATCAAAATCTCATCAAAATCCCATAATCAAGTCATTAAATCAGTCTAAAAACCGATTTACTCAATTTTTTTATCATTTTGGATCAAAAGACGACCAAAATCAGCTAAAATTAGCTAAAATTAGCTAAAATTAGCTAAAGTTAGCTAAAATTTCGCTGATTATAACAGTTTTTCTTTTGAATTGTGATTGACTGTTTTAAATTCATTTGTAAATTGCTTTTAAACTCTAATTGAACCTCAGAATAGTGATGAATCGTTCCGGAAAGTTGCGCCGCTTTCTTCGAGAGTGTGTACTCTCGATCTTCTTTTGATTTTACCTAAAACAAGCTATTATTTTCTATTACATAATAGCTTTTCTTGTTTTTGAGCTGACTTGGCGGCAGGCCTTGCTTATGGCCCTGGTCTGGACTGTCAACCATAGCTTATGGCCCTGGCCTGGACTGTCAGCCATAGCTTATGGCCCTGGTCAGGACTGTCAACCATAGCTTATGGCCCTGGCCTGGACTGTCAACCATAGCTTATGGCCCTGGTCAGGACTGTCAACCATAGCTTATGGCCCTGGTCAGGACTGTCAACCATAGCTTATGGCCCTAGTCTGGACTGTCAACCATAGCTTATGGCCCTAAGGGCCAGCGTTATCATATTTTTGTCAATTTCGAGTATTTATTATATAAACTATTAAATTTTAAGTCCAAAAACTCTAAAAGAACGTTCTATAGGAGCGTCGTGTAGTCTAAACTTACTCTTAAAGAATCACTCATATCTTGAAATCAGCTAGCTTATTTTTAGCTAGTTTTTTTAGAGATTATCTTCAAATAATATTGATTTCTTGTTATTTTAAATTAAAGTAGAGAAAATAGGCGTTTTTTTAAGAGATAAAACATGTTTTTAACTTTAACCAATGCTTAGAAAAACATGATTGAAAAATGATAAAAAAAAACGCCGATTTTGTCTAGGCGATTCTTAATGTAAACTTACGACTACGCGACGCTGCTATAGCGGCTTTTTTGTCAAAATATTGACGGTTAATTCTTTAATAATCTTTTCCTAATTCACCCTGAAGAGCACATCATCATCACGGCATTTTTTGGCGCCGGATGGTCCGTCAGCCATCCTAAACGCTGAATTTTTGAAGATTATATTACTAAAATTCTGAAGTAATCAATAAAAAAGTGAATGAAATCAAGAAAAATAAAGAATAAAATAAAGAAATACAAGAAATAGTTTTTCAAGTTCCAACCTAATATGAAAATGAGAATGAGTGGAAAAATTTTGACTGATTATCATGAATTTTCACACAAATCTTCTTAGTTTCCAGTTATTTACCAAGAAAATTTCGCAATTATGACTAAAGAAATTAGGAGAAACATGGAGTACAGTCGCCTTTCTCTATAACGGAATTGAAGGAGCCAAATTCCATTATATAGCTATTATTCCATTATACAGGGTGGCTGATAATTACGTGCGCCAAAGAAAACGCCATAATTTAATTTTCTTTCAAAGAAAATGTAAAAATCTTTATTTATATAATAGTTGTAACAAAAGCATTTAATAATCACAAGAAATTTTCGAAGTGGCCTCCATCCGCTTTGATACAGGCTTCAATTCGCTTCTTTACAGAATCGACGATGCGGCGGAGATAATTTGCATCTAAGTCGTTCCAGATTTTGATCAATTCTCGACGTAAATCATTCAAATTGATGATTTTTCTATTTCTCAATTGTTCTTCCATAAAACCCCAAACCGAAAAGTCCAACGGATTGAGATCCGGGCTGTTTGCAGGCCATTGATCCTTCGTCAAAAAAAGAGCCAATTTTGGTTTCGAGAAAGCGAATTGTTGTTTTGGCTCCGTGGGCCGGCGCCCAGTCCGAGCTCATTTTTCACTATCGATTGAACCGAGAAACGCGAAATTTGAAGCCGTTTTGCCATCTTGTTCAAACTACGATCGTCTTTTCGCTCGATCCTCCTCTTGATGATCCCACGCATCTTTCGGGTGTTAACGGTCCTCTTTGGTCCTCTTCCGGACTTGGACTGAACATGCCCCTCATCTTTCCATTGCTTTACGATCTTCTGGACGGTCCTCAGAGCCACCCCAAGCCTCGATGCGATCGACGAGTTCTTCATGCCGCTCGTCGCCAGCTGTGCGATTGCGTCCCGACTAGCGCACGTCTTTGTCATGACCTAGAAAACAACTTTTTTAACAAAAAATTATTAGACCACGATAAAAAGAATATTAAAACACAAAAAGATGAGTAGTAATGCTTTATACATTGTTTAAAACTATGATGCTGATGCTGCGCGCACGCGATTGT
The DNA here is from genome assembly GCA_958450365.1 of Mesorhabditis belari. Taxonomy (NCBI): domain Eukaryota; kingdom Metazoa; phylum Nematoda; class Chromadorea; order Rhabditida; family Rhabditidae; genus Mesorhabditis; species Mesorhabditis belari. The sequence continues at coordinate 23,559 of CAUEEP010000489.1, read as the reverse complement.
CAGCCACCCTGTATAGATTAGCATGGGCCAGGACCAAAATTTCATTCTGTTATATAGAGCTTTCCGCTATATAGAGTTCGGTTATAAAAAGACCGTAATTTTAAAGTGATTAATTAGAAATGAAATGGCAATAGTTAAAATCTGAAAATATTTTAATATTTTGAAAAAAATTCGTTTCAAAAATATCGACAAAAAGGAATTCTCATTTTTTTTTTAAACTGATAAGAACTCTTTTGAGACTTTCGATTTTCAAAAATGAATCATTAAAAATTTTATAATAATTCCTGGTTGAACAAGAATGGTTTTGAATAAATGGAATAAGAAATTGGAAGACGATTTGAAAGAGAATTGAAAGAGAATTGAAAGAGAATTGAAAGAGAATTGAATGATGAAAGCTTTGTGTTTTGTTTTGTGAGTGCCATTTTTAATGAAATGAGTTCTAATTGGTGTAATGATGAGAAAACAAGAAGGATTTTTAGGATAAGAATAAAAAAAGGATTTATTTTTGTAAACAATCAATTAATTCTTGGGTTTTCACAAAGAAAATCCATGATTTTCTTTGGGAAAGTTTTTTTGGAAACTTCTTTAATCGTTTTTTTTGAAAAGAAATGAAAAAGATATCCAGAAAAGACATTTTGTGTAAGAAAAATTGACAAATTCTTGTAATAAACGGTAAAAAACCGTAATAAACAATGATTTTATTAAGTAAAACAAAAAAAATTGGTGGAATCACATGCCTTTTTGCCTCTTTTCGCAGAGAGATTGTTTTTCGGCGTTGCCTGGCTATTTTCCACATTGAATCATCAAAAAAGAATGGGAAAGCTGAAGAGAAGCCTGAGAAAAAGGGTGTTCTTTATAGTTTTCTTTCTTTCTTTCTTTCTTTCTATCTATTAGGTTGGTAAAAAAGAAATGCGCGTTTTCGTTAAAAGTTTATTTTATTATAAAAACAAGATAACAATACATTAATCCAAAAGGTATTCGCCATCTGCATCAATGACTTGTCGCCAACGTTCACGCAGAGAATGGATGCCCTTCTTGAAGAACTCGACTGGCTGCGACTCGAAGAAGTTGGACACCCAAATTCGACCTCGTCGCGATTCTTGGACTTTTTCTCGGCCAAGGAGTGGTGCATTGATCGGAACAGATGGTAGTCGGAAGGCGCCAAGTCTGGGCTGTATGGCGGATGAGGCAGGACTTCCCAGCCCATTTCTTCAATTTTCTGCTGGATGATTTTTGCGACATGCGGCCGAGCGTTGTCGTGGAGGAATTTTGTCGACGCCGTATCCACACCTTGACGTCGCAGCGCCTGGTCCACGCGGTCCAATTAGCCTTGGTAGAGGTTCGCCGTAACTGTTTGACCCGAATCCAGAACCTCAAAGTACACCAGGCCTTTACTGTTCCACCAAACACAAAGCATCACCTTTTTTCCGTGGATGTCCGGTTTTGGAGTCGGTTTTGGAGCTTCACCGGGGTCCAACCACTGCCGCTTTCTTGCTGTGTTGTCGTATTGGATCCACTTCTCATCCGACGTAACAATGGAGTCGAAAAACCCACTGTTCTTGGCGCGGTGAGTGAGAATTCCGGCGATTGCGATGCGTGTCGCCCTGTTCGCGTCGGATAGCTTATGGGGTACCCATTTTTCCGCATCTATTCGTCTTGCCCATGCCATGCAGATGGTTGTCAATGGTGACATGAGTGCAGCCGAACTGTTCTGCCAGGTCGCGGGTGGTTTGGCGTGGATCCGACTGGCTTCCTTCAATGCGTCGTTGTCGATGATTTGAGGTCGACTCCCGTGTTTTTGGTCTTCCAAGCTTTCGTCGCCGTCTCGGAAGCGCTGGAACCATCGTTTACACTGACTTTCGGAAAGAGTATCTTCGTCAAACACTTGAGATAGAGCGCGATGAGCTTCAGCAGCCGATTTGCCTTGCTTAAATTCATACCACAAGCAGGCCCGCAGGCGAAATTTTTGGTCCCAAATTTTCTAAACACTCTTTCTTGTAAAAAAAACCAAAGCAAACATAGACAAATTATATATCAAACGATGCGCAAAAACACGCTCTTTCCAATAGAATAAACTATTTTTAAAAAATCTTTTACTGTCAATAAAATACAAATCAACAAACACGACGCTTATTTCTTTTTTACCAACCTAATAGCTAGATTTAGCTAGAAATTCGTTGTCAGACACAATTTATAAAATTAAAACTAAAAAGGCGGACGCGAGCGGGAACCGAACCCGGAGACAAATGTGGGCCGTTTCAAATAACTTATATTTAATTTGGCTTAGAATTTCATCTAGTTCTATCTTTTGAAATTTTTAAAAAACCAAAAGTGTAGACACGAGCGGGAGTCGAACGCGGATCGTGTGGGCTAGAGACAAATGCGTTCGGACTGCGCCGAGCTTGGCACCAGCAGTGGTGGTTGCCAAGTGGCATGAGCAATGGGTTAGATTGTTCCCTACTCGATCTAGGTTACCTGGGCAAAAGATCGTGTGTGGTAGATTTATTCCTAAACAAAGCTTGGAGTAAAATGCCCACAACCGGTCACTCTTAGACTCCAACTATCAAAATGCTTTCTATCTTTGTTATGTTTTGTTATATCAATGTTAAAAACAAAACTGAACTCTTGTTAACAACGAAAAGCTTTATATAGTTTTACAGATTCTTCTGTAGCCAGACACGAAAGTTACAAATATAAAAAATGAGGTTATCGAGGTGATTTATGCAGAAATGACAAGTTAAATGGAAAATATATAGAAAGTATTTGTAAAATTAGTGCATTAGATGCTTAATGTTTGTACGTCGGGATATTAAATCATTGCGCAGCCATCTCAAAAACAAAATTCTTATTCTCTTCTTCGGGGAATCTTCGACTACGAGAAAAGAAATAACAGATGAAGACTGCCAGGATGCCGATTGCCTAGAAATCGAATATTTAACAAGGCATATTTAACAAGTTCCTGTTTGCAATCCAATTTCACTTTTTCCGCGATTTAGACCAGCAATCCGGGCCCATTCTCACTAAAACCAAAAAGAGGAAATTGGCTCAGCCGCTCACCGCTCTTTCTCCTTTACGGAAGCAAACTATACCAAAACCGTTTGCCAAATGGCGAGCGATTACCCGGCAGCACAAAGAACACCTTGCTAATCAATTACATTCGAATTTTTCTTTGGCTTTGTAGATTGTACAAAAAGTAGGTATTTAGCATGTAAATTTGTACTCGAGGGTTTTCGGGGTCGGTGAATCGACTCGAGCTACTCATTTTATTGAGTCTACGAATTGAAACTCGGATTTAATTGGTCGAAATTCTTAGAGAAACTTGGAAACTTCGAGAGAAGATTTGCAGCTTTGAAATAACAAATGAATCGTTTCTACAAAAAGTTTCTTAGCTGAAAACTCGAGCAAAACTCTTGTTACGACATCTAGCTGCCAATAGTTTGGTTTTAGTGAGAATCGGTCTTAATTTGGAGCCCCTTTAACAATTGCTTTCCTACTTGCAATCCGGCACACGATAGATGGACTGTCGGAGATCATTGTTATCGTAGAGTACACAATTGCCGCCGTCTGGAATTACGGTTTTGGGTTACGGTATCGTGTACTGTATTAATTATTACCCTAGTTCTGGACTATGATAGTTCTGGACTACGGTAGTTCTGGACTACGATAGTTCTCGACTACGGTAGTTCCGGACTACGATAGTTCTGGACTACGATAGGTCTGGACTACGGGAGTTCTGGACTACGGTAGTTCTTGACTACGATAGTTCTGGACTACGATAGTTTTGGACTACGATAGTTCTGGACTACGGTATTCCAGAGCTGTGGTTCTAAACCCAATAAATCTATAGCTAGCTCTGTACTGTACCTAGACTGGATCTGTAAGCCGGAGCTGGTTAGTATGATAGTACGGTAGCATTTACTTGATCTGTACTAGCTCAACCAATTCTTAGACTGATAATTGAAGTATATTTCTTTTTTAAACTCTCACCATTCGGACATCGACTTCCCCACAAAATGCAAGCTCTATCAAATATCCACCCAAGAAAGATTGGAGCCGGGATGACACCGAGAAGGTTCGTCACAAATGAGGCAAATGAGAATGCGAACACTTTTTGATCATCGTAAACGGATCTGAAAATGGTAGAGAATTTAGGAGTTGAAGAAGAATGGTTAGCACTGGATTTGAACCAGTTTCTCTTTCGTTTACCTGTGGCGAATGGCTATTGTATTCAAATTACGTCATTTTAAATCCCTCAATCATCTTTGCTTAGACTTTTTCCTCATTTAAGCTATCAAATTTGTTGCTTTCTAGTCTTCTTTTGAATAATTGCAAGTTAATTGTTGTAAAATTTCTTTTTCTATTTCCTCTTGCTTGTATAGTAATTGTAAAAGTTGTCTAATTAGCTCAACGTCCAACTCGTCGACAATTCGTTATAAAGTTGCGATTGTTTTACAGATTCAAAATACAGTTGAGAGAGAAAAGATTACTTCAAACAAGAAAATAGTTAAGTAGAGTAAAATGCTGAGTCTAGCCAAGAGCTCTTTCTTAAATTATCACTAATTACACCAAGCATTTCAATGCCGTATCTCTCTTTTTATCTGTTTACCTTAAAACAATCATCACTGTAACCATAAAGAAGAAATTGCCGGCAAAGAGTCCAAAGAGCATTATAAAAATATAGAAAAGCGAATCATGGCAATAAGGATGGGCTATCCCACTCTTCACATCTTTCCCGCCAACGCATTCACAACTTGTCCACTAAAATCGAATTGAAGATTGTTAAAGTCTTGATTTGTTTTCAAATACCGTATTTTCTCTAACAGTTAGAACTACTATTAGAGAAAAAACGGTAAGAGTAAGGCAGGCAAAGTTCGGCTTTTGGCTCATGGCTCCTGGCCAATCAGGCACCCGGACGAGCCGAGTTAATGACTATTTTGCGGCTTCCAAAGTTTTCACAGAAGTTCAACGCTCTAATCCCCCATTAGATCTCATCGTCAGCTACATTTTCCGACCCCACATCGATAGGTTCTGATAAACGGTTCTCGAGATTTCGAGAGTTTTCGAGATTCGAGATTACGGTGCACTACTATTACGGTGAAAATACGGTAAACATTCTTTCAGCAATCCACCACGTCTTCTCATCTTCCCCCACCACCTCCCTATCCACAACAACGTTACTTTCCCTCATCCTACCATCATCCGATTGTAAGTTAAAGCCTTTTAGTCATTTAATCATTTAGACCTCAAAGTTTCAGTCAATTCGACGCAGATTTTTATGCTCATTCCAAAAATACCGTACTCTCTCTAATAGTAGTGCACCCGACCGAGCCAAGTTGATGACTATTTTCCCGTTTCCAAGCTTTCCCAGAAGCTCAACACTCTAATCCCCCACTAGATCTCATCGTCAGCTACATTTTCCGACCACACATCGATAGGTTCTGATAAGCGGTTCTCGAGATTTCGAGGAATTTAGGTAAGGCGCAAAGTGCACTACTATTAGAGAGAATTCTGTACTCTAAGAAAATACCGTACTCTAATAGAACATCACAACAGTTGTGTTGTTTAACTTATTTTTAGAAAATCGAACTTCTTTTCTTTTTTTCTCAGCTTCTAGATTGTTCCCAAATACTTTTGAGAAAAATCTAGGAGCCAAAAAACTAGAGAAAATACTTTAAGGCCTATCATTTGACACCAAAGCGCATACTGTAGCTTAAAGCAGTGCAGAAGATTGGGGTGGGCTGGACCCTGGAGCCTCTACTTGCCTCTCTTGCCTCTTCTTCATTTAAAGTTAGACTACGCGAGTGTACGGCTGTCATTAATGTCTTTACCCGATTCGTGGATGGATGATAAGTTGTACATCCGGCGTGACACGGTGAATAGAAATTCTTTCCATTGTAGTTAACTGGATCAAAATGCATAATAGTTGAACAACGACATTTTTCGGAACAAGGCTGAGAATCGGCATCGAAAAATGAGAAAAAGCTGCTGGGTCTAAAGCAATGAAAATCAATCGAATGAAAATCATTTTCCTCACTTTGACACTGTCGTTTCTTTATAGTGCAAACCGCTGATCTTTGCTTGTTCACAACCGACAGATGACCCGGCTACGTAAAAAGCTTTTGAAGCGGTAGCTTTTGAACGTCTTCTTTCAAAACTTAATAACTCCGCGCTGGGTTATCCGATTTTTATCTTTTTTTTACTAAAATGTTCATCGCGACAAGCTTGACCCAAAACCGCCGGGGTCTTTTTTTTTTTGTTTTGTTCCGATATACTCATTTTAGAGCCTTGGAAAGAAAACTTAACAAAGAAAATTTGACAAAAACGCACTTTGCTCAAAATTGAGCCAGACAAAATTTCAAATAACTACGATTTTTGAATTCTCCATAATTTTTTGCATCTACTACGCATTTTTACAGAATTTTTTGTTATAAAACGTACTTTCGCGCCGATGTACTTTTAAAAAAGTACGATGTACCGATGTACAAGTACTCCTAGATTCTTGTAGACTCACGAATTCTGTAGACTTGTAGACTCTAAACACAAACCACTTTGAATCAAAATATGATGTTGATAATTTATTTCCCTTGGAACTCGTTCTACTGCTTTCACTTTAACTGATCAACTACAACAATTGTTATGTATTAAAATTCTTGTAATGGATTTAGAAAACTCTGGAGGCTATAGGGTAATATAAAACAAAATATAAAAATCCTTGTAATGGATTTGGTGATTCTGGAAGTCACAGCAGGTGTAGAAGCTGGTAAACTACAACAATTGTTATGTCTTAAAATTCTTGTAATGGATCTAGAAAACTCTGGAGGCCATAGAGCCATATAAAATAAACTACAAAAATTTTGGTAACGGATTTGATAATTCTGGAAGTCACAGCAGGTGTACTAGGTTGGTGCAAATGAAATTTCGTTTTTTTACAAACATTAAAGTCATCCAAAATTTTTTTTGATAACAATTTATTTAAAACAATAAGCACCATTATTATCTATGACATCCCTCCAACGTTGCTACAGATTGCGGATCCCCTTCTCAAAGAACGCTTGATTCTGTGATGCAAAGTAGTTGGTCACCCAATTGTCGACTTCTTTTGCATTCTTAAACTGGCAATTCTCAAGGGAATGTTGCATCGATCTGAAAAGGTGAAAATCGGAGGGTGCTAAGTCTGGACTATACGGCGCATGTGGTAAGACCTTCCATCCTAGCTTCTCTAGTTCCTTACGAGAGGTTTTTGCCGTGTGAGCTGGAGCATTATCACGGAGAAAGTTGATAGTTGAGGGATTTAGGCCTTTTTCACGCAAAATTTCGTCAACCTTCTTGAGTTGTTGAATAAAATAAGATGAATCGACTGTTTTTCCGGGCTCTAATAATTCAAAATGAACAAGTCCATTGATATTCCACCAGCAAGACAACATCACTTTGCGCCCATGATAATCCGGCTTTGGAGTTGGAATTGGCGCTTGACCTTTGCTCAGCCATTGCCTTTTTCGAGAAGTATTATCAAAGTGAATCCACTTCTCATCCATCGTCAAGATATTCTCAAAAAAAAATGGCTTCTTTTCGACTTCTGGAGCAAGATATGGCTGATCGGAACGCGTGCTCCCAGATTCTCAACACTCAATTGATGTGGAACCCATTGTCCATTACGATTTGTCTTTCCAATTATTTCCAAATGGCGTACAATTGTTGAATTGGAGATGTTTGGCAAGTTCTCGTGTTGTTTGCATTGGATCAGCTTCAATTAATTGTTCCAATTCATTGTTGTCGATGGCTGTGGCACGATGTCCATGCGATTCGTCTTCAAGGGATTCATTACCATCTCGGAATTGGGCAAACCAGAGCTGGCATGATCTTTCGGTGATAACCTGTTCTCCAAAGGCGGAACAGAGATCACGATGTGAATCAGCAGCGTTTTTGCCCATTTTGAAGTCATAGAGAAGACACGTGCGCAGAACATACTTTTGATCCACCATGATCTAAAGCAAAAATCAATTAAAAAGTGAAAGCTCTGACTTTGAAAAAATGCGAAAATAAAGTAAATATCCAAGAGTACAAATGCACAAAAGAACATCAAATAAGCTCTTCAGATTAAAAAAATAAGAACATTTTATATCGACCGAAATTTCTTTTGCACCAACCTAATAGAAACTGAACCACAAGTTGTCAGCTCTTTGCTTAACAGCTCGTTGTCTTGTCAGCTCGTTTAAAAGTTGAGTCTCTGTGTACAACCGACAAGTACTCCTAGATTCTTGTAGACTCACGAATTCATTATTTATCTAAACACAAACCACTTTGAATCAAAAATTGAATCAAAATATGATGTTGATAATTTATTTCCCTTGGAACTCTTTCTACTGCTTTCAATTTTTAATTGGATTCTTTGTATCAAAGGAAAAAATATTTTCAAAGTTTGAATCAACTTATTTCACTTTTTCTAAAGAAAACAAATCTCAATTATTTTAATTTCGACTCCAAACATCCGTTGACAATAAGAAATTAATGGTTTAAAACAAAAAAAAAAGGTTTTTGAGAACTTAAACACTCCAAAATTCTCTTAATTGCTCGATTTGGCATTTAAAAGTTTGACTTTACAGTTTTTTTTCTTTGAACTTCTAGTTTAAAACGTTTCTTGGCTTTCTTTGGCTTTCTTTGGCTTTCTTTGGCTTTTCAAAACTGATACAAACTCATTTCCAAGTATGCCTTAGGGTTTATAAACGAGATTTTCAAGTTGACGTTGTTTAAAACTCGATTTTCATGTTACTTGGAATGGACTAGATCTCAATTAGGGAAAATTTCGACCCAAACTTTATTCTATCATTGTTTTCTTGGTCGATTGCTTTGTTTTCTTGGTCTAAATCTTGTCTAGACTTTATAGAGAAAATTTCAGAGGAATTGACTAAGAAACGGCTGTGAAAACGAATGGAATTAGTTTTTGATTGGCATTCTTTCATGCTTAGTCTTTAATCTAGAACATTACCTAAATATCAGAAACTATCTACCGTAAATACTTTATAGTACCCCACTCCCCTTGTACTGCTTTCAAATGATACCAAATAGAGCTTGATTCGATTTTTCAATCTCATGCACACAGGCGACACGACACCCAAGTCGGGTAGGCCACATTTGCTCAGAGTTAGCTCTGTTTTTCTTGGACACGATTATCGAATTAAGCTCTATTTGGTATCATTTGAAAGCCTGAAATGTCCTCTTTACAATGATATAAGAAGGTAGCAAAAATATTAGCTCTAGCCAAAGTTAAAAGCCTTCAAAAAGTGACGACTCGTTCAAGTGCTTAGTTTTCAGTATTTTGAATTTGCTCAGAGCTGGCTCTGATTTCATGGATTCGATTATTCAATCAAGCTGTATTTAGTATCATTTAAAAGCCTGAAATGTCCTCTTTAAAATACTATAAAAAGAGTTAACTCTAATATAATCTCCAGACAAAGTTATAGGCTTTCAAAGTGTGACGATTCGTTGAAAATACCCGGAAACAACGCAAGAGCAAAGACAATTACAGTAGATTTTGAAGAGAATAAAAAGAATAAAAAGAATAAAAAGAATAAAAAGAATAAAAGAAGAATAAGAAGAGATTTAGAAGAAAAGAATGTTAACTTTTAACAAATAAGGGCAAAAAAACGGTAAGTAAACCCAATGGGATTTGATTTTTCAGCGATTTTTGGCTAACCAGTGGTTTTTGATCAATATCAAGAGTAAAACTAGAAGATCTTTTGCTTTTCAACTTTTAACTTCAATTATTTACTTTAATTTTATGTATTTTAGTTCAGTTGAAAGATTTAGACCAATTTAGACCAATTCCAGCTTCCAGCTGACTCTTTCCCTCCACTCAACGATTTGACGTAAGCAAATTTTGACGTTTGTGTGTCCAATTGTGACTTTGAATAGCTTTGAATGGCTTTTTTTGAGTCTAATTGTTGGCTTTGTAGTTGCCGTGGTTGAACTTTAATGTATAAAGTCGCAAAATTGAAAAATAACTGCTATTTTTGGTCCTCAAAATAGAAAACTAGTCGATTTCTTTCATTTCTGACATTTTTCCTGTAAAATCGACCAGGTGATTTTTAAAAATTCTTCATTTTCAAAGCTATTTATGGGATTTTTGGAAAAATTGGAAAATGGGAAAAATTTCGTAAATCTGCGGAAGAGATTTTGAAATTCTCTTCAATTTCTCTTCAATTTCCATTCTCATATAGAATTATCATAGAACTTTAGCCACAACAACTCTCATAGACTTTCCTAGTGTCCCATAAAGTTATGGTTCTTTTACTTTAGTCACAACAACTCCCCTAGACTTTCCTAGTGTCCCTAAAAGCTATCGTTCTTTCACTTCAGCCACAACAACTCTCCTAGACTTTCCTAGTGTCCCTAAAAGCTATCGTTCTTTCACTTTAGCCACAACAACTCTCCTAGACCTTCCTAGTATCCCTAAAAGCTATCGTTCTTTCACTTCAGCCACAACAACTCTCCTAGACTTTCCTAGTGTCCCTAAAAGCTATCGTTCTTTCACTTCAGCCACAACAACTCTCCTAGACTTTCCTAGTGTCCCTAAAAGCTATCGTTCTTTCACTTTAGTCACAACAAATAACTTTCCTAGTGTTCTTTCTACTAAGAAAAGAACCATAGCTTTTATTGGATCTTTACGGTTAACACCAATTTAGATATTTGGGAGCCAATTTGGCCAACTTGCAGCTCATTTTTAAGTACCTTAAACTTGTCGGATTAGAAAGTTTTAATAAGATTTAGATAGCTTAAAATGTCAACTTTCAGAAATTATTTGTATCATCAAAAGCTATTAACAAAAAACTGTATAAAATCGAGCTGCAAGTTCGTCAAAAAATTGATCCCCGTTGCTAACCGTAAAGGTTCATTTTATTGGGTTATTAGGAAATGTTAGGTTGAGGAAAAAATAATGCGCGGTTTTTTTGGTGTAACAATTAATTCTCCAAGAAATAGCAACTATCGATCACTAAGGTATTCTCCATTTTTATCGATCTTCCCATCTTCTAACCATTGAAGATTGTGCCGTATGGAGTTGCTATCAGGGCCTTTGCTTTATGATAATCTGATATTAGTCTGATATCACTAAGGGATTCCGGATTTGATGACTTCTTTCCATCTTCTAACCATTGACCATATCAACTCCATTGTGCCGAATGGAATTGCTATCAGGGCCTTTGCTTTATGCTAGTCTGATGTCACTAAGGTATTCTCCACTTTTATCGATCTTCCCATCTTCAAACCATTGATGATAGTGCCGAATGGAATTGCTATCAGGGCCTTTGCTTTATGCTAGTCTGATCTCAGTCTGATATCAGTCTCAGTCTGATATCAGTCTCAGTCTGATCTCAGTCTGATATCAGTCTCAGTCTGATCTCAGTCTGATATCAGTCTCAGTCTGATCTCAGTCTGATATCAGTCTCAGTCTGATCTCAGTCTGATCTAAGTCCGATATCAATCTAATATCCTTAAAACAGAAAACTAGTTGATCTCTTCAATTTCTGAGATTTCTCCTGTAAAATCGACCAGGTGATTTTGCAAAAAAATTCTCCATTTCCAAAGCTATTTATGGGGATTTTTGAGGAAATCTTTTGGAAAATGGCAAAAATTTCGTAAATCTTCGCAAGAGATTCTGAAATTCTCTTCAATTTCTCTTCAATTTCTCTCAATTTCAATTCTCATCTCAAATTTCATTCAAATACGACGCAATTGACTGCTGATTTTTCTTTTCTAAATTGTCTTTTTGTCTTTTCTTGTCTTTTTCTCTATTTTCTTGTCTTTTTTCTCTTTTTTCTTTTTTTTCTTCTCTTATCTTCTATTTTTGAATCGAAAACCCAACAATAACATTTAAAATAATAAAATTTTAATTAAAATTTGGTGTTTCGAAAGATTTCCTTAAAGAATTTGATTGTTTTTCAATTGTTTTTCAATTGTTTAATTATTGAACGCTTGGAGAAAATTCAGAGGAGGTTCACAAAAGTCGCTTTATGGAAAATTGACTATTCTAAATATTCTAGCTTTACTTATGAGGAGAGACTTGCTTTTTTTTGAACTAAAAACTTTACAGCATCGTCGCTTTGTCATTGATTTAGTCGAAACTTTCAAAATCCTCCGTAGTAAACAGATTAGCCCTTTTTTTATAGACTTTTTCAAATTTAAACCGTGGTCAGGGCCCAGAAGTGGCTCATTCCTTTTGCAAATTCCCTTTGCTTCCAATGCCTCTTTATCAAATTCATTTCCCGTTAGAGCCGCTTAGAGCCGTTAGAGCCGTTAGAGATTATGGAACTTGCTCCCAAACGACATACGAGAAATTCAGTCGCTTTTCATATTCAAGAAACGTATCGATGCTTTAGATCTAGTGGCTCTTTGCCGTAAGTAATTGGCTTATTGATTTCAGTATGTATTGTATGATTAAGTATCACTGTGCATTTCTCTATCATTTCTTTCACTTTATCGTTTGAATAAAGTATTATTATTATAATTAGTTTTTCTTATCTTTTTCTTATTATTGGGTTGGTGAATCGAAAAACTGCGGGCTATTGTCATATGTGACAGTTTGAGCACTTTCTTCAAAAGAAACCCATTTTGTTATCAATGGAAAAGTTGTAGAGGATCAAAAATTAAGCTTATATCCAAATTTTCAGAACGATTCAAAAACTCGTTTTCAAGAAATTCCAAATTTACGAATTTTCACAAAACTTGCATTTTAAGCGAATCTACTAAGTGTATCTTTTTGGAAATTTGGCTATAAGCCTAATTTTTGATTCTCTACAACTTTTCTATTGACACCAAAATGGGTTTCTTTTTGAAGAAAGTGCTCAAACTGGGCTACAGTGACATCTCCAGTCCTCCATTTTTGAGTCTCACACTTGTCTCACACACAAACCAAAATCCTACTACGAAAGAGGAATCCGCAAATTGCCTGTAAAATGGGCAGAATTCGTCAATAATAATGAAAATTATTTGGAATGAATTTATGGTTTTATGTTGAATAAATTTTAGTTCAAAGTCCGGCAGTTTCCAATTCACCAACCCAATAGAATGCATTCTGCTTTGTTTAAACCGTTTTCTAAACGATTTTCTTTCTCTTTCTTCTCTAAACTTGTCCAATCTTTGATAAAAACTATCCATTTCAATATCCTTTCTAAACCAGATCACAAAAAATTGAATAAATTCGATAAAAAGAGACAAGATTACGGTAGAAAGAAGACACAATTTAGAAAAGCTTCATTTAAATTCATTTCTTTCCAAACTCTTTCAAATCAACACCTTCACGAGAACCAATTTGAGGGTTAAATGAAAAGAATCGTTTCGTTGATTCTCACTTTCACGATTGCCTCTGAGGTGCTCTCTATTCAATGCTGGTACGATAGGAATAATGCCGAGAGTCTATCGGATGAAGTGAGTTCAGAAAATCCTTCAAATACTGCAAATATTGTACAGATACCGGAGTTTTTTCACCGTCTTTTGAAAAGTTTCATAAAAAAGCTACCGTATTCCAATTAGTTTGAAAAATCGAGCAAATTTCAATTCAACTCCCATGCCCAGTTTTCAAGCGCAGTTTCTCAATTTCAAGTTCTATTTCCAGGCAGAACAAGTTGATTGTGCTTGCGGTGATCACTGTTTGTTCACTGGTGACGTAAGTTTTGAATACTTTAAACTAAACAGAAAGCAATCGTACTGTTTATTCATTGGTTACCTAAGTTTTAAATACTTTAAACTAAATTTGCTCAAAGTCGATTGGGTTGTCCAGTTATGAATGCGCGTTTTTACTATTTTGTAAATTTCTCAAGATATATGTATATGAGTATTATATATCATTCGAAAGCTGAAGATCTCCTCTACATTTTGATATAAAAAGTTTTTGAATTCATTCAACTTTTTGGGAAATTGACTGCACAAAGGGAGAGGTCGTTTTCGAAAAAACCCATTTCAGCTATTCCTCAAGTTTTATGGTGTAAAATAACCGCCCAGAAAAGAAAAGAAAAGTAAAGATGCTCTCAAATTCTTATATTTAAAAAAAGTTGTATTAATATATCTATTGGCCAAACAGCAAACGGTTAACTCAATTTGAGAGGAGCCAAAACTTGATCCAAAAGCACCCTTCCATTTTTTGGCCACCTCTTCTTCTCTGCAGTCAATTTTCCCAAAAGCTGGACAAATTCAAAACCTTTTTTTATCAAAATGTAGAGGAGATCTTCAGCTTTCGAATAATACTCATATATATCTTTTTCTTCATTTCGGTATCTTGAGAAATTTACAAAATAGTAAAAGACGCGCATTCATAACTGGACAACCCAATAGAAAAGAAATCGTACGTTTCTTCATTAGCTACCTAAGTTTTGAGTGCTTTAAACTAAATAGAAAGCAATCGTACTGTTTCTTCACTGGCTACCTAAGTTTTAAATACTTTAAACTAAATAGAAAAGAAATCGTACGGTTTATTCATTGGTTACCTAAGTTTTGAGTGCTTTAAACTAAATAAACCAAAATTCCAGAATTTGACTCCAAGATCAATACGAATTTGTGGTTGTGTGATTACAGAAAGTGGAGAAGAGCATTTATGTCAAGTGGGTTTTGTTTGTTATTGGGAAATTTTGTCTAAAGATTTGTCAAAAAGAACTACTAAAAGATGCGCTCAAAAAAGAAGCAACCGTATCCTAATTAACTCTTAAATCTAGTCAAGCTTTTTGTCTAAGTCTAGTTAAGCTTTTTCAGTAGAGAAATTTTGTCTAGTGAAAGCATAGAAACAGTTAAAGTAGGCTGGATTTAGACTATGCTGATCGTTTTCTAAAAAATGCTTTCCAGAAAAGCTACCGTACTCGGTTTACTAATAGTCTTTTAAGACAGTTTTCCAATATCCAATCTTTTACAGCACGATGAGCAAAGTATCCACGAAGCTGGCTATTTCAAGTGTTGTCAAGGTGATCTCTGCAACACAAACTTGTAAAGATCGATTTCATCTCAAATTTTCGATAAATCGTTGATTATTTTGAAACCTTTTTTATGCTAAAGATTGAAAGGTATATAAGGAGAAGTAAGTAGTTAAAAATATAATTTAATAACCTCATTTATTAGGTTGGTAAAAAAGAAATGCGCGTTTTCGTTAAAAGTTTATTTTATTATAAAAACAAGATAACAATACATTAATCCAAAAGGTATTCGCCATCTGCATCAATGACTTGTCGCCAACGTTCACGCAGAGAATGGATGTCCTTCTTGAAGAACTCGACTGGCTGCGACTCGAAGAAGTTGGACACCCAAATTTGGACCTCGTCGCGGTTCTTGAACTTTTTCTCGGCCAAGGAGTGGTGCATTGATCGGAACAGATGGTAGTCGGAAGGCGCCAAGTCTGGGCTGTATGGCGGATGAGGCAGGACTTCCCAGCCCATTTCTTCAATTTTCTGCTGGATGATTTTTGCGACATGCGGCCGAGCGTTGTCGTGGAGGAATTTTGTCGACACCATATCCACACCTTGACGTCGCAGCGCCTGGTCCACGCGGTCCAATTGGCCTTGGTAGAGGTTCGCCGTAACTGTTTGACCCGAATCCAGAACCTCAAAATACACCAGGCCTTTACTGTTCCACCAAACACAAAGCATCACCTTTTTTCCGTGGATGTCCGGTTTTGGAGTCGGTTTTGGAGCTTTTTCCGTCAAAACCAATCGGTCGATATAGCTGAAGGCGAGTGATTTCGAATTTTGGAATTTTCTCAAACACTTGAAGCGATTTGTTCTTCTAAATTTTTCGAATTTAAAAGTTTCAAAGTATTTCTTAAATCGTAGCCTTTAGAAAAGCCATCGTATTTCTTCTAGAAAGCTTTTTCTTTTAGAAAACTTCTAACAAAAATTTACCTAGAAATTAGAAATAAAACAAAAATAGAAAACTCTACCTGAATCTCAGTCAGCAATTTTAACACTTGAGATGCGGGTCGCCGAAACCCTCTATCGAAATGAGTGCAACTAAACTTGAGCTCGTTTATGTTTAAAAAACTTTTATGCCAACTTCTCGACGATCTCAGCCAATTCCTGGAAACCGGGACACTTCGGGGTTTCGAGTGGAGCGAGATTTCCCATGGGAGCGTCAGCGCTGAACTCGTGCTGGTTAAAGGGACCATCACCGACTTGATACTCGGAAAACACCAATCTAATAAAAAAAAACTGGATAACTTTATAAACATATCTAACTTTCTTACGATCATCTCCCAAACGACAAGCCCGAGCGAGTAGACATCGTTGAGATGAGAATTCTAAACTGATGATTAGCTAGTGAGCTTGCTCTAAGCTGATTGGCCACCTGGACATTAGCCTCTCAATCTTTTTCATAGAATTATCAGATCTGTAAGATTTTGGTATCATTGAAACCCGGGATCGAATGACACTCGTTGTAAGCATTCAGATCTGACATTCGGATTGAACTAATGTTTGGAGTTCTAATGTCCATCGTTCCGTTGCACTGACTTTTAAATGGTCGTCCGTTTTTGCTGGTGGCGGAAGATATCGAGGAGTGCCGGTCACCGATCTTGACTTTGATTCTTCACCCTTGATGATACTTCTCCCGAAATCCCCAATCTTCAAGACAAAGTGCTCGTCAACGAAAATGCTAAAGATTGAGTGATCTTGTTGTTGCTAATTTCTAAAGATTATAAAGCTTATTAACCTAGAACTCAAGAAAAATAGCCGACTTGCACGGTTTCAAATCTCGGTGTACTCCTCGCTTGCTCCAGAAGTATTCCAAGCCCTCGAAAAGTCCGGTCGCCCAAACGAGCACCGTTCGAATCGAGTAAGTGTATTGGGCATTGTACAAAACTGGAAGCGCCTATCTGGAAATTATTCAAGTGAAAACCAATAATATATAATTTAATTAATAATAATTTGATAATTTCCCCCGTTCACAGTACTCCATGAATATTCCATGTTTTATGCTGTCATCAATCCACTCAGGAGTCAATCCCTTTTGGGTGAGTCTTACTGGCTTAAGTTATAGCCATTTGAATTTCGAAAAAAAATCAAGGCTTTTCTCGAATTTCTGGCACACTGATTTTTGCCGGCGGAAAGGCCTTTTTTACGCCATCTTAAAAGCCAGCTCGTAGCCTAGTGGTTAGTGTGCCTGCGCTCGGAAACTATTGATCTTGGTTCGAGTCCACTAGCAGTCAAACTTTTTGCAGACATTTGAATTTTTTCGTTGTTGTTTATTATACCGAAGTTGGACAATAAGTGATTGGGCTGGGTTGGCTTGAATTTAAGACGATAGCTTTTCAAAGAGATCTTTTAGAAAATGGTTTAATTAAAAGGTATACAAGGTTACAGTGGTTTTTTTGAAAGTTTCCATTTTTTAGAAAAAGCTCTAATCGAGAGTAAAAGAGTTTCTTCTTCACGTCAACAATCTATCACATCATTACCCTCATTTCCCACACACAATCCATTCGATTTGAGAATCTGTGAGAGGATTTCCCCCCAATTCAACAATGACCTTGTCCCTTTATTTTCCAAAGAGAATAATGGGTGATTCACCCTGGTGAGAACTCGCAAGGATTCATTTTAGAGACAACAACAATTTGAGAGAAATAGAGAAAGCCAAGCCTACCTTTTCCCCTTTCCCATCTCAATACAAACATTTCTTTTCTTTTCCATTTCTTACCTAAGTCGTTTTAAAATTTACCTGTACTTTGGATTTAAAATTTACCTGTACTCATTTTGTTTCTATTTCTTGATTTTGTAAAACTTTACTCGACTTAGTAAAGCTCAGTTACAGCTACAACTACAAAAAGCTGCTTGATGCAACTGCAAAAGCTGCTTAGGTACTTGTTGACAAGTTCTTGCATGACTAATGCTTGGTAAAGTTTGCCAAAATCAAGGTCAACATCGAAAATTCCGTAAGGATCTACGTTGCTTGCTTGAAAGCTTAAAACTATGCGTTTCTTTTTACCCAAACGACTGTCAACTCTCTTGATAATACAGTGAACAATAGCTGTTTTTACTAAAACTTCAATGATATCCATTTAAATACTAAAACATTTAAATAATAGTTTCAGTAACTAACGACAAATTAAATCTACTATATAATTTGAAGGCTGTCCTTTTCCTTTACAATGTAATTGAAGGCTGTCCGTCCGTGTGCACGAAAATTTTTCGAGGCGTCGAGGAGTAGCCGATGGGATAGTTGATCTCCAGATTCGTGGATTGTGGGTCCGGATCCAGTGAGATCTTTTTTGCTTTTTTGTTATTCAATGAAAGAAGTTATCTTTGCTATGAATTATATACCGTATTCTCTCTAATAGTAGTGCCTTTTGCGCTTTACCTAAAATTCCTCGAAATCTCGAGAACCGCTTATCAGAACCTATCGATGTGGGGTCGGGAAATGTAAGCTGACGATGAGATCTAGTGGGGGATTAGAGTGCTGAGCTTCTGGGAAAACTTAGAAACCGTAAAATAGTCACCAACTCGGCTCGCTGGGGTGCACTACTATTCGAGAAAATACGGCAAATGGATTCAAAATTCTTCAAGCTCAATCAAGCAAGGCTTTTGCCTTTTGCCAGAGAGCCTTTTGACTTGAATCTAGTGCGCCAGAATACCGTATTCTCTCTAATAGTAGCACCTTGATCGTCGTCTAAATTCCTCGAAATCTCGAGAACCGCTTATCAGAGCCCATCCAGATAGGGGGTCGGAAAATGTAGCTGACGATGAGATCTAGTGAGGGATTTGAGTGTTGAGCTTCTGGGAAGAGTTAGAAACCGTAAAATAGTCATCAACTCAGCTCGGCCCGGTGCACTACTATTAGAGAGAATACGGTAATTGTAAAATGTTCGTCTGTCAGAAAAATCAGGGAATGGGTTTCTCGGGCTGAAAATTGATACCCAGGCACTTTCGACTCCTTCATGCTGAACCTAAAGTCAGTTTTGAGGCCTATTTGCAAGTTCGTAAACGGGTTTGACCAAACGGAGGTGGCGTGGTCGCTACTCAGCGCTTGGCCTCAGTTGACCAATCTCGATGTACGCTATATTTTTGAATCAGACAATTTATATATAGAAAATTTCTCAGTGCGCCTGGTCAAACAATTTTAAAGCTTTAAATTTTTAAAAGTCATAAACTTAACTCAAAACAGACTCAAAACAGGACAATTAGTTCAGAAATTTTTAAAAACTTTTTATATCCGAATTTTCTTTCATCAAAACTTGTCATTTAAGAAACTGATAACTTGATTAGTTCTAGTTTTGTTGCATAAGCTCATGATCTAGCTTTTGTTAAACTACAATCAAAATCTAGTATTCTTATGATTCCGCCTTTCAAAATCACTCCTAGAATTCCAGATCTTCACACCTTTTCACCTTCTTCCTTTTCTCTTTCCCCTTCTATCTTCTTCCTTTTCCTTTTCCTTTAGAATCCCCAATGTTTACAATGCTTATCACGTCCCCCAAAACCCATTTTTTCCTTTATTTTTTCTTTCCCTTCCCTGAACATTTTTTATTTCCTAGCTTTGCCAATTTTCCCCCATTCCTCTCAAAGGAAATTCTTCAAAAATCAATGGTTTCACCTGATTGCTCACCTTATTGACTCATCAAATTGTTCTCTCGCCTTAAAACTTGCAAAATACAACCTCTTTCCGAAACTCGAAACTCGCCATCTGTCTGGTTGTTGCTTGTTGTCAACAGAAGGCTCAGCTAGTTGTTAACAGAAGGCTCAGCTAGTTGTCACTATAAGGCTCTGATTTGGTGTCAACAGAAAGGCGCTCTCTGTTTTGCACAGAAGGCTCATAGTTGGCACTATAAGGCTCTGATAGTCAACAGAAGGCCCAGCTAGTTGTTAACAAAAGGCTCAGCTAGTTGTCACTATAAGGCTCTGCTTGTTGTTAACAGAAGGCTCTGCTTGTTGTCAACAGAAGGCTCAGCTTGTTGTCAACAGAAGGCTCAGCTAGTTGTTAACAGAAGGCTCTGCTTGTTGTCAACAGAAGGCTCAGCTAGTTGCTAACAGAAGGCTCTGCTTGTTGTTAACAGAAGCCTCAGCTAGTTGTCACTAGAAGACTCTTTTATTTCCTAGCTAAAATACATGCAAAAATTATAAAAAAATCAATTTTAAAGAATTTTCTTTAACAACTTCTGTTTTTTTATTACAAAAACCTTTTGATTTTCATTTTTATTTAAAAACATTTCATTTCTAAACAAAAAAAAACCCGTTTTTCTCACATCTTTTTCAAAAATTTCTAACTTCAGCTGTTTCAGATTTATGTAAAACGATAAAATGATGAATGATAATCGAAAATCACCTTCTCGACGCGGTATTATGTTTTTTGTGGCACTAATGGTCTTCATCATTGGAATCCAGGTCAGAGAGCTAATTTTTAAAACGGAAAAAATAATAGACGACTGTGTTTAATAAAGATTCTAGTTGAGCAAATTATGCGCAACTTTAGAATAAAAACTAACGTTCTTATTTGTTACTGTCCATGTCTAGCAAAGGATAATCAACTTTGGAATCAGACGAAACTTGATTCTAACAGAAAGAAAGAAACAGAAAGAAAATGGAAAACAGAAAGCAACGCAAAATAGAAGCAGAGCTTTCACTTGTATTTTGTGCATTGTAGATGTAAAGTGTTAATTTAATCTGGAAGCCCGATTAGTCGAATCGGATCGGATCAGGTTAGCCCGCTCAGTTGGATGGATCGGACCGGACCGGGATCGATGGGGCTAGCCCGATCGGTCGGATGAATCGGATGGATCGGATCGGATCAGGCTAGCCTGATCAGTCGGATGGATCGGATCGGACCGAATCAGATCGGGCTAGCCCGATTAGTTGGATGGATCGGATGAATCGGATCAGGCTAGCCCGATCGGTTGGACGAATCGGATCGCATCGGTTCAGGCTAGCTCAGGCTAGCCCGGTCGGTTGAACGGATCGGATCGGCCCTGAAAACCCGATCCGATCCAATCCGATCCTATCCAATAACCATATTTACGAAGCAATCCCGAAACTCTCCCAAATTTCCAGGGAACCTATCTCGGCTATGTTGTCGGGGTGTTGACAACTCTAGAGAAAAGATTCGGGTTCACGAGTGAGAAAACGGGGTTTCTTCTCTCATCTTATGATCTCGGACACACGATTGCGATTCTTTTGGCTGGATATTTTGGATCAAAAGGACATTTACCGAGAATCACTGGAGCTGGTAAAGTTTTCTATAGCTTTCGATCTTTCAAAATCTGCTGGTGTTGTTGTCAAAATCTGTTGTTTGGGTAAAAATCGTGCATTTTGTTCTAGGTGTCTTTCTGAGCGGCCTTAGCATGCTCCTTTTGGTGCTCCCAGCTGCAATCTTTCAATTGAGTGAATCCGAATCAGAGAAAGATCTCAAATTGGTGAGCTACTTTCTAAACTGTGTTCTCTTTCCTTTCTGCCGTAATCTTGTCTATTTTATTCATTATTATATCTTATCTTTTGATGTGCTTTTTGGAATTTCAGGAGCGTTATTCTCGTAACTTCAAATGCAATGCTGATCGTTATGAGTCAAGTGAAAGTAAGAGAATTTAAAAATAACCAAACAAAATCTTTAAATTCTCAGCTCAAAACTGTGAAGATGAACACGAGGAGCATTTGTGGGCATTCATTCTCTTATTGATCGGTCAATTCTTTGCCGGTGTATTCGCGGCTCCATTCAACACTCTAGCCTACGTTTATATTGATAACAATGTGGAAGATCGGAGGCAATCACCGTTTTTATTGGGTAAACGATTCTTATTAGCAATAGACAATAGCAAATGGACTTTGTGCTGAAATCTGCAAAATCTGTAATGTACATTCTGAGTGAACCGGATCCTGCACCGATTAAGCAACGAAATCGTTTAAAACAATGAAGAATTTAGTGCACCAGAAGGTTTATGTTTAAAATGTGAAACCAGTATACTTGCCTACAATACATTCAAAGCTGTGTGCCAGAAAATAAGCGTTTATATTTGCAGGTCTTTTGACAAGTATGTATGCTTTTGGACCAGCGTTGGGCTTCGGACTTTCAGCGTTAACAACAAGGATCTACACAACTTTAGATGAAGGTACAGTAAACTACAGTATGCCGGAACCTTGTCACGTCTAGTTTCTAGATACAACAAGCTACAGTAGCCTTGTTTCGTCTAGTTTCTAGATACAAGCTACAGTAGCCTGTTACGTCTAATTTCTAGATACAACAACCTACAGTACCCTTGTTACGTCTATTCTCTGGATACAACAAGCTACAGTACCCTTCTTACGTCTATTTTCAGCTCCACATCATATCTCGAAATATTCAACGGATTGGATTGGTGCCTGGTGGGCGGGTTTTCTTGTCTGCGGCTTCCTCTACCTCGTCTCTGGCTGTGCCATATCTCTTCCCAAAATCTTACAATTCACAAGAGGTACTGGAAAAAGATAGGAATTTTACATTGAAGTTTAAAGGGTGTCGAAATGCATCCCTCAAACATCCCCATCTTCCACCAGGCACAATAACAGATGAACCAAAGACAAGCTGGACAGAGCTCGTTGAGAAGTGTCGAGGTAATTTGTTTGGAAGTAACTCCAGAAAGAGAAAATCATCCTATTGTTTTAACACAATTTGAGCTTACAGTCGCGTAGTTTTTAACTGTTTTACTGATAATTTGGGGAAGTTAAGCTAATAAAAAAGATACATTTATTGAAAACGAATAATGTGATACAAAAAATGGATACATAATAAGACAGGTAGACACAATTTTATAGCACTGAGACTGTCGTTAATTTACTTTTACCCCTATTACCCAAATGTTGTGAAAGAAAAAACCCACTTGGGTGAGTAAAAGAAAGATTTTAATCTTGCAAGCGTGATTTACCCCTCGACCTTTCGGCTTAAGAGAGACTCGGGATTTCGCAAGACTCCTAACCGGTCGATCATCTGGCCCAGATTATACAGGGTGACCAGGAATTACTGCATCACATAAAAGGCCTGGTTCAAATAACCATTAACCAAAGCAACCCCATCTCCAAAATGCACATAGAATTTTCTTAATCACCTTGTATAATGATTTGATAGCGCTGAATCTTCTCTTGAAAACTAGTACAAAGTTACTGAGAACTTTTCTGCAAAATGAGTATAAAAAAGCCGGAAAACTTGGAGTTGAAACCACGAAATCATGACATTAGTAAGATCTTTCCAGTGAGCCGTATCTTCTGCGGAAGGTCCAAAGTGTATTTGTGAAGGTCCGTGCTCTAAAGCTGATCGTTCTAAATCCTTTCTATCATTCTAAACTCATCTATCGTTCAGAATTTCCTTACGTGGTCCTCGATCTATGCAAGAATCCCGTCTTCACCTCAATGGTTGTTGGATGGACATTTGGTAAGAATTTCAACTCTACAACTGGATTTCAGGTCAGAGCTTTACAAAAGATGATTTTTCAAAAATCAAAACATTTGACATTCTTTGTTTAGATATTTAAAGGCTACAAACATTTTTTTTTCCTAGATTTATTGGAAATGAAAATTGAGGGATTTCAATGAAAGCTTGAATGTGAAAGAATAAGGAATAGAATAGTGTAGAAAGGATAAA